>JARHVA010001285.1:2535000-2810000 GCA_037957365.1 Torreya grandis | reverse complement strand
CATTCAAATGTAAACTATAGACAAGGTGTTTAAGACCATATCAAATAGAGTAAGTCTTTGAAAATGGTTTTTTCAAGTTGATGCCCATTGATGATAGCATAAGGACTCTTCTAGTCAATGGGCATAGACTAAAACTTTATCAAAAACCTCTCAGTAAGGATGAGTTTGTACAGAAAATGAAAAGTGAAATAGATTTATTAAAGGAATTAGTTTCACCTAGGTAACATATTCTTCAAATTATTGCTATCTAAGGTCAATAAAAAACTAAAAAAAAATCAATATTGAAAATCCTTTTGGGAACACTATTGATAATGTGTAGTTGAAAAACTAGCTTGCTAGCTCATTATGGATTATTAAAAAGGGACTTGACTAGAAAAACAATAATGGATAGTCAAGGGGAATTGAATTTTAAAAAAATTGATCATGCAGATCATGATTGAACTCCACACATAATAAATCTCTAAATTGACCCTTAAAAAATGCTAATTAATTCATGCAAATCTACTTGTACAGGAAAAATGGCACAAGATGGACAAGATTTGAGGTATGACTAAGTGAGTTATAAGTTTTATTTATTCATGTTTTAATAAATTATAAATATTTTGATTTAAATAAGGTTATTCCTATGGAGATGAAAAAAATACAACTAGATAATCATTTATTCCCTAAAAAAAGGAATAATCATAACATGCAAAAGAAAGAGATGAAGGAACACATGTCATAATGGATAAATATATCCAATACAATCAATTGAATCATTATAATTATGATGAAATGATCCTATAAAAATCCTCAAATAATTATTGATCAAATACATCAACAACCTATGGCGGTAGAAGTAATAATTGTCCCTTCCACGTGAGCAATAAAACTACCACCATGCCATGCCATCATTCAACTAGTCATGTCAATGTTTAAGTCACCTCAATAGTTATTATTCCCACTCCATAGACATCAATTGAAGCCAAAATTCATGTAAAACAATGATTACAACTACCACTAGCTCATAGAGAATTAAACTCGCACACATAACATGCTCCTAAAAGTTACCAATCTCTACAAAGTGCACCAGATACTTTCATCTATGAATTATAAAGGAAAATAAGTGTAAAACTTGGTTTAAATTTGGAAAACTTCTCCACAATTAGTGGAAATTTGGTTGACATTTATAAATTTAGGAAAGAAAGGGGCAAAAGATAAGGTCAAAACTAAAAAAGGTAACCAAATTCCTCAATGATAGGGCTTCCGTTGTAGTATTTGAGGAAAATGGCTAGCTACCATTCATCTAAAAATTCTAGGGCATATATGAACCATTGGTAAGTGAATTTTTGAGAAACCTTACTCTTAATTTTTATATTGTTGAAGTAGTATTTATTCCAATGTCTAGTTAGGTTATTAGTGAAATCATAAAAATCCTAGATGAAGGAATGAAAGTAATAGAAATAATTCCATTTAATGACCTAATTTATCAATTTAATGGCCATGAATAGACTAAAGTTACATACTTGATTAATAAAAAATGGAAAGCTAAGGGGATATATAGAGATTCAATTCCGTATCCATGGTAGTTTGTGGCATTATGGGTAATCAAGTATATCACCCATGAAGGATAATGTAGTCCTTAGGAGGAGATGCCATGAAAATATTGATGCATCTTTAAAATGGAAGGCAAAACCCCTAGTGAAAAATTAACATTCCATATTTCTTGTATGGTCACCTCCAGGTGATGACCACAACTTGTAACACTTCCCTTAGACATCATGGCATCATTCACCTTGTTGTTTAGAATCATTTCCTGCAAAAGGTAAAAGAAGTTTGGGAAGCATGGGAAAACAAGATCACTACATGAATTCTATCCCTACTTGAGCAAGAGGCAACTAGAACATTAGGTTCAATTTACTCACAAAGATAATCTCTTATAGTTACTACACCTACCCAAAAAATGAGCTCAAGTAAAAAACAAAAACAACCTACAATTGTAAAGGAAACTCCTCTCTCTTCAAGAAGGGTTACAAGATCTCAATATTCTCAAACCCTCACTATTTTAGAGGCTCCACAAGAACCTCAAGAATATATTAATCAACCAGTCCTCTACTCAGGAAGAAGAAAATTAAAAAGACAATTTGCTACCTCAATAGGACCTGAGAAGGTTAAGGGTTTGATTGATATAGTAGAAGAATTGTCAAGTGTATCCCAGAGAACTAAGAAAAAGAGAAGGAAGCTTATTATTTTGTATGAAGATGAAAAAGAAGCAAAGAATATTTTGGATAGTCTTAAACAACTATCTCAACCTTTATAATAGTAGAATATTAAAGAACAAAAGACTCCTAAAACAACTCCTATGGAAGAATATGTTGAAATACTTATCATGCAACCATTGAAGGAATTAGAAATATCTCTAATAAGGGAGCCATAATCTAAACAAGGTAATTCAATAAGATAAAAAAATTATCAAATTGAAGTTAAATAAAAAAATACAAAGTTAAAGAAAAAAAATTTGAATTATTCTCAGACATTTTCTATTAAGGATAATCAGTCTACCTCTTCTCTGAAAACATTTGCTGGTCAAGGATGTCAGACCAGATATATATATATATATATATATATATATATATATATTTCTCCATTATAAATGTTACATGAATCTCAAGAGGAATATCAATCAATAAAATATAAGAATGAATTTTTAGTCATTACTAACAAGACATTTGAAAATTAAAAACAAATATTAGAAACTAAAACTCAGACTTTGGAGGAAGACTTGTAGAATGCTTGCAAATTAGGAGAGATTATTTTGGATTGAAAACTATAGGGTTATGTATTAGACTAGCCTTATCCATTTTGGGATTTATTGAAGATAATTTCAAGAGAGATTATTTAAATACTATCATCAAAAACCACAATTTAGAAGCTCTGTATAATTGTATTATTTCATTTGACCTATTTTTGAGACAAAGCTTTGATTCAGTTGTCGTTGCTAGTGTGAAAAGATGGGACCACTTATTAGTATCTCTCAAAAGATGAGAAATTATGTCTCCTAAAAATTTAAGGTGGAGAAAAAGAACATCTAAAGAAATTATAGAAGTAATAAAATCTAGAGGAGAGAAAACATGGATTAGAATGAGGTATAGACCTTCATTGTTTATCATACCAACTCCTGGATAGTAGAATTGGGCACCAAAATCTGATGAAGAGTTTAACATATGGAAAATAATGGTTTAAATGTATAAAATATTTACAAGAAATACAAATCATCATATCAAAGATGAATTTTATGAATATGATCTCAACAAGGGCATGGAAAATAGGTGAAGAACCAATGAAGCTAGATGAATGTTTGCAATGGGACTTGCAAAAGGCAAAGTCTAGGGGAGATGATGAGCCCAAAATATGGCTCATTATGTACATGGAATTTACTTCATTTCATCTCTTTAAGGATATAACATTATGAAAATCATAGACCTTTAGCTAACCCTTGCATGGAAAATACTTACTTTATCTCATTTATGTCAAACCAAAGGTTGAGTTAGCATTTTATCATTTACACTTAAGAAGTAGCATGTTTTAGTGTTTTAGTTTTGAATAATACATAGAAATGATGGTAGAAATAGAATTTTGGAAAAGTTCTAATTTTGACCTCAGTTTTTTGAATTTACAGACTCTACATAACCACTTGTATAGACTCTATAGAACTACTTCTATAGACTCTACCAGTCTAAGATCTATGGACTCTACCAGTCTAGAATATATGGAATCTACCATTTCAAAATCTATGAACTTTTCAAGTCTATTTTTATAGACTTTGTATATATAAGATTTGGGAGATATGGGAGTTACAAGATAGAAGGATGGTTACAACTAGAATCACATCAATGTAATATTTGCCTCCTATTTTGAAGGATTTAATCTTGATATATTTTGTATATATTTGGACCTTAAAAATATTATGGGGATAGTGTAACTATTTTTTGATAATAGTTGGATTCTCTAGGATTATAATCAATCTAAATCTCCTATCCTTGGGAAGAAACAAATTGACTAGTAGTTCTATTTTTCAACATATTATCTTTAGTTTGGGGAATGAGTATAAATATGTATATTTTCAGCTAGATTAATAATAGGAATGAATATTGATATATTTTTAGCTCCAAGAATATTGTAAACTCTCCATCTTTCATGAGTTAATGTAAAATTATTACAATTTTGAGTACTAAGTAGATTTCATTCCTGAATCTAAGAAGAGCAAGGGCCCACTATCCTTGGAACTAAGAATTTTTGTATTGTATTTATATTTATGTTAAATAAATAATCAAAGTATCTTCAATCACTATATGTCTTAGTAATTCATAAAATAATAAATTTTGGGTTTACATTTCAATAGTATTTCATTTTTATAGCAAATGTGAATGAAGAATTAAATTTACATTTTAAATAAAAGTGTGAATTAGATTTAAATTTAAATTTTAAATAAAATTCTGAATTATATTTAGATTTATGGTTTAATTAAAGCATATATTATATTTATAATTATAGTTTTAGCAAGTGTGAATTGCATAAAATTATAATTCCAAACAAGTATGAAGTAGATTAAAGGTGCTTTAATTTCAAACAAAAAATTGAATTAGTTAGTGTAATGGTTAATATATTATTTTATCAAGTGTGTGAATTAATTACCTTATAATAATTCTTTCATTGGTATAATTTAGATTAGAATCACCAAAATCTTCCCCAAGACCAACTTATCGATCTACCACTATAAACCTAACTGCAGATAGCTTTGGACACCGGCCCTAGTTTGATAGACATCAATCTAAAATATTGATTAAATTAATATTTAAATGATACTCATCAATGGGTACCATTTAAATATGCTTGGAAGGCTAACTGTGCACCTACATAACTCTTGTTGCACTTAGTTTCATGACCTATAATTTAGTGTATAAGATCCTCTTACATAGGGGATTCCATCCATTTATCTAATTGCTCTTGAATCCTTCATATGTGCAAGATATGACATCATAAAATGATTTATAAACTTTCTATTTAAACCTACAAATTTGAATATGGAAAAACAATATCAAAATGCATGAGAGCCCAACTTTGCTCATGTAAATATTTTGTCATGCTACATTTCATGAGCTGAGATTTAGCCCAAAAAAACTAGGTACAAAAATGACCAAACCCATATGCTCATTTAATCATAACACCTCTGTGTGTGAATATTTTTACCTCATAAATATTCTTACTTGGCTCTATTTATCCCTTTTACAAATTTGGCTAAATGTTAGAACTTAGTGAATTTTGTCCAAGTAGCCAACTTTGCATCCCAATATCTTCAATTGCACTTCATCACATGTCTTTAAATATGTCACATTATAACTATGAATTAATGTGATCATAACTATATTACCAACTCCCCAATACTCATCTATATTTGGCAATGGTGATGTAAGTAAACTGCCTACTCAAATTTTCCTCTATAGACCCAAAATGTCTAAATAAATAATATGAGTAATCGGATGACATCCACTCATGGACACAATCACTCCATTCATCATTGAACTCTGATAGGATGCCTTAAATATCCTAAAATCACCATACTCATCCTTAATCATCAATGACATCAATAATCTCACTTTTGACAATAATTACATGTTTGTAATGTCCCTTTTTACATCAATGATAATCAAATTGCTAACAAGATCTTGTGATAGAAATGTCATGAAGATATGAATGTTGAAAAATAAGATCTCAACATGAAAAGAATCATTTATTTATAACCTTTTGACCTATTCATTCTAGTATGACATCCTGATGACATTCTAGCTCTCCAAATCTTGGGCTATGAACTTTTACCTAATCCTTGAAAGATACAATGATATTATGAGGCATATGAAATATTTTTCCATGATATTTCCTACTTTTATCACCATGAGGACCTACTTCCTCAAAATTTGACAAACTACACTAAGTTTACTTAAAATGTTTCAAAGGCTTTGCAGGCTACATGTGATCTTTGGACCACTCATTCCATCAAAAACTTTTCTCGACTATTCAAGCCATTTCTAATAAAAAGATATTTATTTGGGCCAAATTTGGCAAACATTTTTGGTGACTCAACTTGCTTCACTAGCCTACTGGTCATGGAACCTAAAACTTCATCAAGCTTGCTCATGATAACTAGATAAATTGATTATTAATTTAGAAGGATTTTTACTAACTCCTTAAAAAAATTTAAGCAATGAGACTCACATAAATAATAAGAAATCAATAAAGACACCAAAAAAAACTAGAATAGATGGAAAACAACAAATAAAATAATGTGCAAGGGCACTTGGAGGTAAGGATAAACATATCTATCTATGTAAAAATATCATGAAATAACATTAGTATCATAATTCAAGTTACCTCCCATTGATATGGATTGGAAGGCTCTCTCAATTAAACCTAGAAAGATAAAATGCATTTCTCTCTTTTCAACCTATGATAACATAAGGTCCACTCTAAATAATATCAAACTTGGAGTGTTTTTCTAGTTTTTCATGATCCTCATCTCATTTGAGGACTATATCACCTTGTAGGAATGTCTTTGAAGAAGTTCTTTTGTCAAATGACCTTTTCAGATAGTTTTGGTTGGACCACATAATGTGCATGGTAGTGTCCCTTATCTCTTCTAGTTGTCTTAACTCATTTAGTATTGTATGCATGGCATCATATTATATGAGCTCAAGTTGATGTACAATCTCTAATGCAAGAAGTTCAAGAGATATAGGGAGTTTTGATTCTTTCCCATAGATAAAAAGATATGAGGAGTGTATATTATCCTTTTTAGGTGTTACTATATCTACCCATTCATCGAAGTACAAGTCTATAATTCCTTCAATATGGTCATGAGGCTCTTACTCACTAAAATTTTCATCGTCTTCAAATATGGTATAGGTGACATGTACAAGGTTAAGCATGTAAGGATCTAGGTGGAACTTAGAGATAGGTTTTGACTTAATAGTGACCTTATTCCTATATTTGGTACTTAAAACCATGTATGACCAATAAAAGGACAAATAACCCCCAATTTTTCTAGTAAAGTCCCTAGATATTCATAGAACAATATATGGGGGTAAGTCTATAACCCTTACATTTTGAGTCATGACATAATTTTAGAAATATGCCAATGTGATCTTAAGATATTACACAATACCTATTATTTTAGTGGGAGAACCATCTAATTAGAGAACACCTTTTTCATTAGTCACATATTTAAGCTCAATCTTATCTATTATGGATTTAGGTATACCTGAGGTTAAATCACTTGAATCTATCATAAAAGTATACATCTAACAGTCCCCTATAATGATTGATAAATATAATGGAGGGGGTTTCACAACCTTAGGGCAATCAACAACATTATGATCTTTACCTTGATTAAGAATTTGACTAGGAACTTGAATTTGGCTAGGCTGAATACTATTTATAAAAATAGTGTTTACCTTATCAACTATCTCATTTATATGACAAGGCTTAGAGAGCTCTTGCTAAATAATTTATTTTTGTCCCATAATAGATAGGGCATCATACATAGACATAATTCCATTAGAATTTTTCATATGATCCAAAATATTTAAATAAGAAATAGTCCCTTTGAACTACACCTTGGAAGTAGAAGTATCACTCGGAGCTTAAGTGACATGAGGAACAAAAGGAGGCTTATGCTATTGTCCATGATTTTGAGGTATTTTTTGACTTTCATGAGAATTATCAGTTATATTTGAAGTGGTAGGATACTAAATGGCTTGTGGAGGTGTTGAATAATCCCCAGGTTACCCCAAATTATCATCCAATATCCTCATCTTGGATCTTATATTAGCTACAATTAGTTCATATACGCTTTATGTAGTTTGCCCCATGTTTGCTTCTACATGATCAAACATATTCTCCCCTTATTAGAGGTTTATGCACTTGGTGTTATATTATGCCTTACCCATTCTTGTTTGCTATTGAATATAAGCTTTTAGTGGTGTCAAGGTAGGCATATTACCTTGATTCATTAGAGGGCCTTATGGTAGAGGGGCCATTAAGTCATGGACTTGGAATGAAGGAGCATGCTACCAAATAGGATTTTGATACATTTTTCCACTTGTAGCCATTACAATATCATTGTATTTCCCTCCTAATTTTCATTGACCCTCTTTTACAAGGTCGTTTTGTGTGGGGACAAAGACTCTTGAGCTAATTGCACATATGGGGTTGTAAATATTTTAAGATCTACCCTAAGTAATTTAGCCTTGGTCTTGTTGATTTGATGGATAAGGGGGTATATTTTAGTATTCATTATGGTATTGGGATTATAAGGGACATTGGTATGGCCTATATGAATTTTGTTGTTGTCTCTCTAAAGCCACTATCTTGTTGTTTTGTTCCTTCAATAAGCTCTCAATATTTTCAAAGTTATCTACTTGGCTATCATCAAGATGGGGTTGATTATTTGGAGTGGGTAATAGATAAATTGTAGGTGGGGTTAGATGAATATTAGGAAAAAGTGGCATGAGATATCTTAACATGAGTTTCCTTGCCTATATCAAATAATTATTCTCCCTTATATTTATCTCATAAGCTCAAAATAGAGTTGTTCCACCCATAGATTAGATCATGACTACTATGTATAAGCTCAATTCTCTCAGATAGTAAAGAAAATCATAATTATTTGTAGGATTAATGATGATATGGATCATATCCCAAGTCTTTTGGAATCTATATTTGAAATCAACATTAGATTCTAGGGATGTACTCTTGATTGAGGTGAGTTTTTAAACTAGTAAAACATGGTCACTTCTATCATCAAAATGTTTACATAGGTACTCACCAAGATCATCCCATGTATTTATTAAGGTAAGATTTAGACCTTTATACAATTATATTACTTTACTTCTCAAGTATGTGGTTAGTAGTCTCATGGCTACATTCTCTTATGTGAGGTTATGTACTAAACAAAGGTTTGCAATGTTAGTAGTGTACTCTATAGGGGTGGTGGAGTTTTCCCCCATGAAATATGGTAAACTCCTCAAAGAGTAAACAATTATATCATCATTTTTTGAAGGTTAAGAGGGTTATCACCATTTAAGGGTACAAAATCATGTATTTTGGGCCTTACCATTTGTATAGTGGGAGCTAAACTACTTAAAATAATACAATGATCAGGAGATGAATATTTATTTTGGGGTTAAGGACTTGTCCTATTGAATATTGATATTTTATATGAAATATAAGGTATCTCAATGAATTTAAAAGGGATACCATTAATAACTAACCTTCTAGTAACCCTTATCATGAGAGGGTTGTTTGAATGATTTTATGAACTCTACAATTTGGAGTATCTTCAACTTTTAATGATGGTGGCTGCTACCTCTACTAAAAATACTTATTCAAAACTCTAGAATTTATAAATGACAAAGATAATGGGTCCCAATGGGGATGCTAGAACTATTTTAGACTTATATTTCACCCCAATTAAGTAAATGGTTGTTCATATCCTCTACCTAAATCTAGTCCAAAATGGGAATGACTCTAGCTATGGGTTGCCTAAACTCAAGTTAGACCTTTAGGATTTTCAATGAGGCTAGATCTTATGATGAATCATTAGAATAATATTCTTAAAACTTTATCTATTGGGGTTAAAAGGGGAGAGAATGCATGAATTAAAACCTACTTTAAGTGTGGTGATGCACCAATGCTCATGCATCCACTATCATCTTAGAAACTTCTATGACTACTAATGAATACAATAGTGACAAGGACTGATCATATTCTATGACAAAGTTACAAATATGATATTTTATATGAAGGTTGAAAAGGGGCCTATAACTTACAATATGGGAATAAATAGGTATATGCAAGACACTGTGGATATATGACACTTAAAGGGAAAATTCACTAGGTAACATTTCACATAATCTTCAAGAAACTAAAAGTCTTAAAGTAAGGTACATGAGGGATCTATAGATAATGAATAGACAACATATAGTCTATAAATAAAACTTAAATATAACACACTTAACATTAGATAGAAGTTAAACTTGTCTTATATTATTTCAAAGTGTTTACAAAGTGATTTTTGTAGAGGTTTGCTATACCCAATTGAGGGATACAAATTAAGAGATAAAAGCTAACATTTATAAGAATAAATAAGGTAAGTTATAAATTAGTGTTGAAGGGGTCATTAATGAGCACAATTCCATTCATGGAAACCACCACTACAATCTTTCTTGAGCTTTTATATTGCATTAATGTCACTATATCTTTCTCTGGCATGATGGAGAATGGGAAGATCAAGATTATACATAAGAATAAATCCATACCACTGCATGAATCTCTCTCAAGCTCATTATAATTAATTCCCTTCCCTATCTTTCTCAATCACACTTGATATTTTTCATGCTACTAGGTAGCTACTTGAGCTTACTCATGATGTTATTTTTAACATTCCTTTCATAGTCAACATTATACCATTACTTATATATCCCAAATATAGATATTCTATAGATGAAAACTAGTCTCCTTTATTGGTTTTCATATAGTCATGATTAAAAATGGAGGTCCACAGGATAGGGTCTCTTGAGTTTAAATGAGACGTGAAATTTTTATCTAAAAGCTCTCAAAAAGCTTTATAGAGATTTATTATCATTAGATGACTTTATTGGGTCTACTCCCAATTATCAAAATCATGTTTGATCTTGTATTTATGTCATTTACCTACTTGGGCTGGTGAGACCATTTTCCCAACATGTCTTCCTTCATGACTCCTATGGTTCTACTTAGATCCTATTCAAATTCAGTTCTTTTGTATTTAATTAGCCCAAGTTAAAAACTACTTCTTCAACCTCTAATGAAGAGGCTCTTGGAATTTCCTTCACTCATTGGTTATCGATGTTGAATCAATCATGTTCACCCATTGACCCATCTTTCACCATCAATCTACTTGATATGAATTTCCATTAATCGTAGATCTACCTGAGCCCATTAACTCTATAAGGTGTTATGCACCATTGGATATCTAGTACGATTGAATTCCAACAATTAATTTGCTTCTTTTTAATCTAAATAAATATTTCACGAGGCCCAAAATTGACATCTACATACCCATCATTTTATGTCTGCATGATCATCATTGACATCTACATGACCATCAATATTTGAAAACCAAAATTTTAATTGTTGAGCTTAATTTTGGCATATATACACCCATAATTTTATGTTCACATGAAAATATAAGGAATTTTTAAATCATAATAGTTATTTTTTGGGGCTTAACCTTGACATTCATTGCACATTCTATTCTATAAGTTATTTTTTGAAGGCTTAGATCTTGAGATAAAAATTTCATCAACACATGAATTTTGTAGAGTAAGATCTCAGTACGAAGAGCATAATTTCCTTGTAACCTTTTAACCCTGATAAAAATCATAATTTTTTTTATAAAATATACAAGTGAGATGACCCATACATTCCTATGTGACATCTTGATGATGTCTAGCTCTTCAAAGCTTGATCTATGAACTTTTTCCTAATCCTTGAAAGGTTTTATGAACTCTTGAGGCATATGTAAACTTTTTCCATGATCCTTTTTGCATTTATCACCATGAGAATCTACTTTCTTGAAATTTAAAAAAATACACTTTAAGTTTAATTAAAGTGTTTCAAAGGCTTTAAAAGCTACATGTGATCTTTAGACTACTCATTCTATCTAGAACTTTGCTTGTCTATTTAAGCCATTTCTAGGCAAAATATATTTATGTGGGCCAAATCTAGCCAATAGTTACCCAATAAATGGCTAAGGATAAAATGTTTTGGTATAAATTAATTAAAAAATAAATGTCTCCTATGAGATTTGAGGATATTTTTATTAGAAAGATATTTTTGATGGGACATTATATATATTGTAATAGGTCATCTATTTCTGGGTCAAACTAATAAGTATTTTTAGGATATTTGAAATGATTTATGTCATCATCTTGTTCATTCAAGGGTATGTTACATTCAATCATGAGTAGGGTCTACAAAGGATATTTATAATTATCATCGTATCCTAGTCAACATTATTTTTTTCTTCACACAAAGGCTGAGTTGGTGGGTATAAAACCATCTTCCTTGTGATGTTGCATTTTGAGATCAATGTGTTCCATGACCTACATCTAATGAATGAATCAATTTTGTTTATACAAGGTCTCCCTGGGATGATGGGGTATCCCTGTAGGTTGGATTTTAGATATAATATCATAAATTATACAAAGTAATCCCATAAATCCATGGTGATCAATAGGTCCTATATAACCCATTAATGTTTAACCATAAATCTCTCTACCTTTTAAGAATGAAGGGGATTTGGAAAAATCCTTTGGGGTAAAGTATTTGCATAATTTTTTTTTGTTATCACATTTATGGTTGGCCCTAAGTCTATTAAGGTATTCTAAATGAGGGTGTTATATATGTGGAAAATAAATAGAGGGTTGCTTGAGTAAGAATACTTAGGTGGGCTCATATTTCTTAAAATAATGTCAACAAATTATCCAAATACTTGATAATATTGGGATCTTTCCTTTTCTATCCAATATTCTTTAGACGTCATTCCCAAACAACCTTGGTGTAAATGGGAACATATCTTATGGCTTAAAATAGTGGAATCTTGACATAAACAATTTTGATTTGTCAGATGAAATCAATCTAAGGTTCTTGTTCTTGTTTTTACAGGTTTAGTTTTTCAAGAAAAAGAGGGGTTTTAGACACTCCTTGACTAGTGGATTTTCTTGGTTCAAGAGTGAAGAATTTATTAAATGGATATGGGTTATTTACAATGTCAAGGAATTATTAAGAAGGTTGAATTATTATGGGTATGGTGGGTTTTGGGAGAATTCATGATGAATTAATTTTAACTTCATATAACTCCATTAAATAAGTTGGTATGTCATAGTTTCATTAGAATATCTCAATTTAACCAAAATATTATTGGGTTTAGGTATAGATTTGGTATGAACTTGAGGAGTTATAAGTTTATTTCAAGTAAGATTATTTGGAATCAATGTTGGTTTTTGCTATTATTGTATTTATCCTGATTATTTTTACTTAAAAAATTGGATAAATTATGGCTACTTTTTTTTATCTGTGGTTATTTCCATTGATTGGATGACTAGTATCATTAATAGTTATGATTTATTGGCTTCCATAGTTCATATTAGAATTAATTCAAATTGGTATGGGGTTATAAATTTTTTTGTGATGAATATCAGGTTACTAATGATAATAACTTGATTCATATCCAATATTAGGTTACTAAATTCCATCCATGAGACTCCATTAGTAATATTAGAAGATGATGATGGGAATGATTTGTTGTTATGGTATTATTCACTATATACATTGATTAATTTATACATGTGAGTGATATCATTAAATGATATTTTTGAAACATCCCAATCACTTATGAAATACATTTATTTCAAGAATTCCTCATTGATTCCTTTTAGAAGTATTATCTTAATAGACTTTGCATCCAAATTATTTTATTTATATTTTTGGATACTAAACATAAATCTTTACACATAGTGCTCTAAAAGTTCCTCCTCTTTTTATGACATTTGAAAGATGTAATACATTATAAAATATTTCCATTTGTAGTAGTCCTAATATTTGGATATAAATATATACCTCATATATTTATAATCCATGGTTGCATTCTTCCCCAATCCCATTAACCATCGAAGGTTTGCATCTTTGAGAGTATATGAAAATAATTTTACATTGTATGCCTCTTGAATATAGTTTTAACTACAATGTCTGATGTCAAACGTAAAAAGGAACATGTAAAAATCCTTGCTTACTATTAATTTTAATTTATGCAAAGCTAAAAGTGGAATATTATTCATGTGTGAAATACATTTAGGGGTTTTGTTAGGAAATTCAAAATTTGTGGCTTCATTATCAGGGTTTATATTTTCATGTATTCAATGCTTCTTCTAACCATTCATGCACACTTAGTGATTTTTACAACCTAAGCTTTGAAATCCTTGTCAATATTATTATCCAAAGGCAAGAAATGATCTATGGATCTAGGATTTTTTAGGGGAGAGGAAATATTCTAGATGGATGTGATGGAGTGAAATATTCTATGAATTATTTTGGAAATTTAAAAAATATGTCATCTTACTTGGTTGGGTATAGGAATTTAGATTTAAACTTATTATTTGGGAATATAAGGGCTTAATAGAATATTTTGAAGATAATTTAAGGTGAAGGGAAAGAGAACTGAATACTAAAATTTTGAGTATAAGGTGCCCAAGTTGGTACTCCCACATGGATATATTTTTTAGGGGTCTAAAGATATTATTATTCCTTATCCTTAGATTTCCTAGCTAATTGAGCTAATATCATTTTTTTATTACATCTTCTTATATAATTTCAAGTGATAGGGGTGTACTAGTTATAGGTGTATTTATGTGACTTGTATTTGCTATAGATGAAGCCTCAACTTCTACTCATGTAGAAAAAAATAGTCTCTTAGGAAATAATGCACCTAAGTGATCCCTCTCACACTACATATACTCAATCAGACTTTCTTTTGGATTTTTCCAGGCTTTCCTTCATGTGGTTAGTTCTATGAGGTAAAAATATGTTCTAATTAATCTATTTTACATAAATTGAACTCTTAACTAGAAATAAGTATAGTTAATCTAGAAAATAGGGGAAAATCTAGAAACCAAGAAATTTTACTCAACCTAATAGGATACTAATGTTTGACACATATCCAGATAAATAGTGCCAAAATGATGATAATAATAAAACCATAATTTAAATTAATCCATTAAGGCTCACCTACAACATAATAGAGTCATCTAAGGTGTAATTATTTGATTAATTTATACTACTACATTCACTAATTATAAACGTATGGTATGCAGTTGAAACGGTGTTATAATTATATATGTGACCCTATTATCTTTCAAGGGTTAAAACACACTTGATTAAAATAATGTAAAACACTTGCATGAATGATCTAACTCACTTGCATGGAAATTAAATAATAGGAAATTAAAACTAAAGCTAAATTTAAGCTTCCTCACACTACATTGATTTAAACTTAAATAAATCAAAATTACTTATGTAAGGAATCAAACATAATATTAAATATCATATACTTTAATTAGATAATGAAGAATTCATATACACAATGTATAAATTAATCAATACTAATGGATAGGATATTTAACATAATTACACTTGAGTGGGACCTACCTCAATTGGTTTCATGTTACCACCCCTTATTATTGTTATAAATTTTTATGTAAACCCAGTTATATTATAATAATAAACCTATAGCAATGATATTATTGCTACAATGGAATTATAAAATTCTCATAATAGGATTATTATTCTCTTATTCAAGATTTCTTAATTGCTACTTGATAACATATGCCATGTTGCTTTATATTTTAATAAAGAGGAAAAATTATTATTTCAATGTTTTAGTTACAAGGTATATTATAACTTCCATATGGATTTATCATAAATTATGAAAACAACCTACACATCACTGTAATATATATAACAATCAAACAACAACATAAACTAGGATGAAAAAGGAAAGTAATTTGTTCCATCATTAAAATGGTATTAAAGATAGGGTCCAATGGAAAAATAATGATAATAATTAATTTTAACATTGAATTTTCATTATACTTTATTATAAGAACTATTTTACTCCTTAGATTGTGGAGGGTGTTTATTTCAAATCATCAACTAGTTTTCACATTTACAACAGGATGTTTAAAAATAGGTGTTATGGGTTACTTATAGTTTTTAAAAATAACTAAATTATTAAATCCATTAGTACAATTTATATTTCTTGGTTATTATAGGTTAGCTTACCTGCTAGCAAGGAGATGCTTGTCCTTATTAGCATTAATAAAATTGGAATGGTTAATGGGTTGATTTGATCAAGATGGGTGTAAGGATTTACAAAGGTAATAAGTATAAAATTTTATGGTTCCATTGTTTATAAAACTTCCTAAGATAATTTTTGTTGTAGTACATGATGGTAGGCATCATGATAAAACACCATGAGGACTTGGTCAAAATATACATAAAGACTAATTGCCAATCTAATACTCAATTGAAAAAAATGCATCAGTGATGAAAGACACAATAATTATGTTGATGTATGAATATGGATGGACTCAAGAATAATTTTTAATGAATCACCCAATGAATGCATAAAAACTAAGTCAAGGCAATAGTGCTGAAAGAAAAAAATAGTAAAGTGAACAAACAAACAAACAAATAAACAAAAATAGAAATCCTAAAAACAAAAGAAATAGGAAGCATCTTAATAATGGGTTTGCCCTAGTAGGTCAGTTTGAGGATGACTACCTAGGCTTATATAAGACAAATGTTTTTATATTTTGATTTTTTGAAATGTTTTTAGAATTTTGAGAATCTCAAATCGATTGAGAATGATGAGAGTATATAAAACTTGAATTGATGCTCGTAAAACACTAAGAGCATGATGGCAAATGGGGTCTGAGCTGACCTCAATGTGAATCAAACATGAACCACATAGTCCTAAAATAACCTTATTTCATATTAGTTCCAGCTTATAATAGAGGAATATGACTAGTTTAGTAGCTAATTCAAAAAAAATGGGCACAATTGGTATGATTTCATAGTATGGCATATGAATGGCCATTTGGTATGTCAAGGCACAATAAACAAATATTTCCCCTATTTTTCCCATATGTGGTTATAGATAGGATAAAACTAAACTTATAAATGATACTAATTTGCCCATAGGTGGTTATAATTAGTAGCAAGACTAGTGAAACACTGATTTACCCATGTAGGTAGATATAATCAAGCTCAGATAAACAAGCATGATAAGAATGGAATAATAAATGAAGGATGCAACTACCAAAAATTCTATCTTACTAATATAAAATACTACCTCTATCTATAATACTTGAAATAAATGTTAAAATTGATCTAGTTTTGTGTACTAAAAATGTGAAACTAATGGATAAACCAAAGTCAAATGAGTTAGGATAAGCTATGATGCAAAATATCTTTTGGTTGATAGAATGGAATGTTAGGATGAATAATAGATATGATGGTATAATTATAGGATAATGACATGGTAGAATGGTATGGCATATGGAATAATATGGATAATATGGTAAGAGGGTTACCTCCAAGTGATAGAGTGAATGGCAAGGGTATACGATAATGGAAAAAGGAATATTAAATAACAATGACTTGGTATTTATCTGATGATGATGGTATGGTACATGTTTGTGGCCTAGGTGTGGGTTTTAATTATTTTATTCTTGCTGATGTGGAGATGCATGTCTTGATCAATAAATGATACAAACAAAATAATCAATCATGTTAATTTCTAGCCCACAACTCATATAAATAACTACTTTGTTAAGAATGGGTTATATATTTAGATGCCAATGATGTTGTTGTGATCTTCAATTATCATTGATTCTAATTCCTTCAATCATCAAGAAAAAATATCTTTGTAGCCTATTTACAAAGGAAAGTGTGGCCATGGATGGTAAATAGGGATAAACATTGGTTGATAGGTTTGTTTTTGAAATGGAATGGTAGATGATAATAGAATGTATGACTATGGGGAAATAAATAAAGATTGATATTTTCAGGCACATACAATGTTTTTGATTCTAGATTTGAAATAAATTTGGATGTGATGGGGTGAAATAATTCTAAATATTATCTCAATAAGGCCACCAAATGTTTATGTTGTTTGGGCCTAAAAGTAAATACCATCTAATTAGATTGTAGATTGTAGTCTATTTTGATTTGATCATTGATTTTGTCTTCATTAAATAGTGAATAAATATTATACTAAACTATTGGCACCTCAAAGAGGTTTCTACCAATGAAGTTATCTTTATTTTCCCATAATGCCTTTGATAAGGTTTCACTAAAGAATGTTAAATTTTGACTTTGATTATATTCTAGCACCTCTAAAAAGGTTTCACTAGGAGATTGTTCTTCTTCTTCATGAATTTTGTCTTGGCCTCCCTAATGGTCTTCAAATGATATGTCACCATGGATGTAGTTCAATAAGGTGTGATTTTGTCAGTCCCAATCATCACTTATGGGATATGAAATGTCAATAATATAGCTATGTTGGTTGGTTGTAATGTCATGTGGAGTGGTAATGGAATGGGGTGAGGCAACACAATCCTTGTAGAAGATAATAAGAAAACTTGTGTTTATGCTAAATTAATCATCCTAAAAAACCATAAAAGGATCACAAATGTATTAAAATTGATATGAAAGGCTTGTGTAACCAATATTGTAATAGTTTCAAACATATTCTAAATATGAATCTAATTATGACTTAATAAAATCTGAATCTTATGTCAAGACTATTGATTCTACATCTGATACTAAATTTGATGTCAATTAAATAATAGAACCTAAATCTAACTCTAATTCTTCATCTAATGGGTACTTCATTACATTTATGTCTTATTTAATGTTTGATAGTGGAAAATTAATGGCTAATAATGGCATAAAATGCTCCAAAGAGATTGGTTTATCAAAATGAGACTCCTCTAGGATGGGAAAAAGGTCAAGAGACAACTCCTTAGAGACTAGCTTGGAAAAGGGAAGCTCTTGAAAAATAGGCATATGGTCAAGGTAATGATTTTATTAAAGGAAATTATAATCATTAAAAAGTGACTCAGTAAAGACTGGCTTGTCAAAGTAGGACTCCTTGATAATAGGTATAGGATTAAAAGGTGATTCATCATAGGTTAACTTATCACAAATGATTGGTTTAACAAAAAAAAATTTGTTTAGTTGGTTATCTTGGCCTTAGTTTCCAATGAGCTGGAAAATATCAATTTTGAATACTTCTTGGTCTTTGAAGGATTGGCTCGATCGAAGAGGTAATGATTGGCTTGATTTTGGTTCAGTAATTGGTATGGGATTCATAAATTGGGGAAGATTTTTAATGGATGAAGGATGAGTGATGGTTGGATAATGATAGGTTATATTGTAAATTTATTTCTCACACAAGCCAAAGGATGAATTCTTGGTATAGATATGGTAGGGCATTGCAAAAATTGGTTGATCACACAAGCCAAATGATGAGGTCTTAGAATAGAAGTGGTAGGGCATTATGGAGCTTGGTTTCTCATGTAGTTTGAAGGAGGGTTAATGGTATAGCTGGAGGAATATGTGGTCATGAAAGGGGAATTTTTATATGGAAACTAGATAAAATTAGATATTACTAAACATGATGTTTGACTTTGTTCTCCAGATTGAGTATTACAAGGAAGATATGGATCCATCTCAAAAATCACTTATTCACCATAGGGGTCTTGATCAGATTCAATTCATGTAGCCATTATATCATAGCTTGGATTACACATAAGTAAACCATAAGTGTATCTTGACATATCCTCATTAATAATGAAAGCTCCAAAAAAAGACCTAGATATCTACAAACTCTAAAAAATAATGTCCAAAGGACAAATGGTTCAAAATTTGTCTAACTATGTCTAGGGGAGTTGTATCTCCAAAATAGTTTGTGCTAAAACTTGGCATAAAAAATCCTAACATCAAATGTCAAATATCATACACAAAATGTCAAGTGACAAAATAATAACCAGTAGGTCAGAAGTCTAGGCCAAAGTGTTCTAAACAAGGTCTAAACTAAGAAATGAAAAAGAATCTATAGGCCTTTTATCTAAACTTGGATTCAAAACCTAGGCTCAAATAGGTTGTGATAGGACTTTTGTCCAAATGACATCAAAATCTAGTATTTAAATAAAGATGATGTGATTAGATTGAAACTAACATGTTTGTAACAACTTTGATATAAACTTGACACACATAATCAAACATAAACATGATTAGTTGGTATAAGGCAAAAGGCACCTAGAAAAAGGTTGTGATTTATCAAATAATGGCATAAAAAATGATGAGGATAGGATCTAAACCAAAAAAAATAGTATAAAAATTTGGATAAGTAATTAACCTAAATTATGCAACCTAAAAGATAAAGATATGTGTATCATCCCCTATGTGGTGAGGCCTAAATAGAAATCAATCAATGTTTTGATCCAAAATCGTAAAATTTAATTGAAATCTCAACATTTTATGAAAATGATTTTGATGAACAAATAATTTTAGACAAGATCAAATAGCATGACTATGCTAAACAAAGATCCAAATGTCAGACATGACATGGTTTGACAATAATAATGATTGGCTTAGATACAAGATAAGACAAGCTATTTGAAATAACTTAGGTAGTATAATGGTTTTATCAATCCTATAATATATGATCAATGGTTATGTTTCAAAGAATTTTTAAATTCATAAACTTGATAATGATTTGGGTAGCATAATGGTACCCATTTTAGTCAAGAGACACACACACAAGCAATGTTAGTAAAAGGTGCAAGGCATAAGTTTGGTATAAAATGGCCAGAATAATGCCTCCTCAAATAAAGGAGTGACATATATATATATATATATATATATATATATATATATATATATATATATATATATATATATATATATATATATATATATATATATATATATATATATATATATATATATATATTTTGACATGGTATAAATAAACATATAGGTTTTAGCCTTAAAACAATCAGCAATAAATAATAAATGACCAAAATACAACTAATTATAATCATCCTATATCCTAGCAATGTGTGGCAAAGTGGGGTTGACTAAAACTAATTTGTTTTTTATCATCTAGATTGATCCCATGTGTACACACTTCATGTATGCACACAATAGAATTAAAACATAAATTTCCTACACATCAATTGAATTTTTATGAAAAGGTCTTTTCCTTTTCATAACCTTTGCATCCATCACTTTTTTAGTGTAGTATGATGTCCATATTGATCATACATCCTAGGATTAGCCTCCTACTAATGGATATGGTTTAACCACTCAAACCAATATCCCAATGGGGTGATCCCAATTCATATATCATCTCATTATAGAGGGGTTGAATATGATGCTAGGAGATGAATCCCTATGTCAAAAATTATTTAAAGAACTTATGGGAGGTGATGAAATCCCCATTACAAGCCAAAATACAAGAAAATAAATGATAAGTAGAAAGACTTTGTAGTCACTTTCAGATCACCCAATACTATACGAGTTTGGGGAGATCTGAGGTGACATTCTTTCTACACCTTGGACTAGGCACTAAAATGTAATGGAAAAGCACTTTTGACCTCGTGAGTTCCCTATAGGGGATGAGGGGAGAGCGTACACACACTATCCTTTTCACTAAAAAAAGATCAATAAACAACTTACATGAAAAAAATGAACTTGATCAAAATCATGTAAACTAATATTATGTAAGGTTCATTTTAAGGCACCAAAATGAAATGTGTTTTGAAGTTTGTCCCCTTGGATTTGATTTAAACTTGTAAAAACTTGAAAAAATATTTAAGGCTTAAAAAAGGAACTAAGTTATTTTTAGATAACCTAAAGATGTTGTGAACAAATTTGAAACAAGTATATACTTAATTAGGTTATTTTTAAGGCACAAATGGAAATGTTTGGATTAATGTTCATGGCCCCTTGGCATATTAACAATTTCAAAAGAACTTGAAAAAACAAAAACTAAGCAAAGACATAGTTATGTTCATTTTAAGCACCTTAAGTCTAAATGTTTTATTTAGCCTAATTCATTTTAAACACCAAATTTAAACGTTAAAAACCATATAAGAATGTAAATTTATGTTCAATGTTTGTCTTGACCTTGAAAAAACAAGAGAGTAATCCCCTACTTAGAAGCACTTTTAGTTGTGAGCAAATGAACTTTAGAAAAGTTCTCAGGTTTGTGTTTCACCTATGAACCCAAAGGCAAAAATTTTACACTCACAAATACTTTTTATCTCAATAAAACATAAAAATTAATATTAAACTTATGAAAACATGCAAACAATAAGTTAGAAGGCTAAAAAAAATTAAACCAAACACATAAAAATATAAAAACTTACAATTCATATTTTAATCATAACTTTTAAAATATATATAAGTTTGTCATGAAATTCTTAGAGGTTTTTTATAGGTCCAAAGTGCATCTCTCTAAAAACATTAAATTAAAAAACATGAATAACAAACAAGTTATTATCTCTTTACTAGACGTTTTTACCATAAAAATAGAAAACAAAAAGTGAGTCACTAAAAGAGTCATAACATCTAAACTAAAAATTAGATTTAATGAAAATTTGAGATTATTAGGATGAAACCAATAAAAAAAACCTATTGGGATTTAAAATAAAGTCTATTTTAATAGTCTTTTTTTTCAAATATGTAAGGTATGCAATCATGTCCCATTGGGCGTGTCATTTGTGATCATAAGAATTTAACAAAGGGGGAGTTTAGATCAAGTGTTAGTCCATAAAACCATGAAATCAGCACACTAAAATACAAACATATCTAAGACTGTATATTAAGGGGATCTTAATTAACAAATAATAATTGAAAATTTATCTAAAATGGAAAGAACTACAATCTTTACCTTTCTTGAGAGCTCTAAATGATTTGTTCATTAGCTTGCTAGGATTATGCTCAAAATGTATTCATCAATAGGGATTGGATATCTCCATATCTTATTGGCATAATTATTGGCTTGGATTGGATTTATTTTGGCATTATAACACTATGTATTTTCTTTATGGATCAACTCTAGCATCATAAATTTACTATGTTTCAAGCTCTCTAAATGAAGAGATCTAGGATTGTGTTTATAAATTTTGAAATCAACTTGGAATGGGTTAAATCCTTACCTTGGTTGGTTTATAAATAACTCCAGTAGAGTTATGATTTGTTAATCACTCATGATTTTCAATAAATAGGCATGGGCCTCCATAAAGATATTTTTAGATATTTTCTAAAAGTGATAACTCACAAAAGGTAATGATTAACTTTTAAGATGCTCTTGATATTTGAATTTCACTTTTTGATAATTGATTTAATTTCTCATGGATGAATTCAATTAGGATTTCATTAGAATTTGGTGTTATTTAACCCTTGTTATACTTTTGAACATTTTTTAATGATTTTGAATTAATTGATGTGTGTATTTTGTCTTTTTAATTAATTGATGTGTGTATTTTGTCTTTTTAATTAATTGATGTATGAATATTGGAAAATTATATGAGAAAGTATGTAACACTAAAAGTACATATTTATAGCATCATAACCTAATATACTCTCCTACTGCACTAAAATGGACCTTATGTCCACAATGAGGCCAAATGTTTTGTTCAAAATTAAAATAAGATGGGGGCATGTCAATGATATGATTTTTTTGGTGTAATTTTAAATTTTGAAAATTATTTTTCTTTTAAAATTTCCTCATTATTGTTATTGTTATTTTTATTGTTATTATTATTACTTTGATATAGCTTGTGAACTAGTGACTGTGAATCTTAGATAATCCTATAATTACGCTTTATAATAGAGTGAAATTTATGTATTTTTATATCTACCTCCTTTATGGAGATTCAAAATACCAATAAAGGGTGATAATATGAATACCACATGATATTTTACACCTATCCACTAAATAAGAGAACCTAGTGACTGCGAATCTTAGATAATCCTATAATTACGCTTTAAAATAGAGTGAAATCTCATCACTAAACTAAGTGTGCCTCAAGTCAAATATAAGAAAGGTAAATATGGGGACTATGGTAGATCTAAAAAATATAAGATAATATAATGAAGATATTATAGTAGTTGACCACATGAAAGAATATTTTTGACTCATATATACTAGGCATAAATGGATCTAATTATAATAAAGTTAGTCTAATATTTAAATTAGGTGAATATTCCACAATAATCTTCACCAACATGGATCATATATTCCTATCTCAACATGTGATTTATAAATGACTATTTTATATTAATTTCAATGATAAAATGAGTTAAAAAATTGTTGGAAATGAAATTTAAATCATACTAAAACTAAAAAGGAAGCATAAGATAAGACAAATAATGAGATTAACACACTATATGATTTGTATAAACCCAAAGTATAAAAAAATCTATTTGATGAGGAAAATTATTCTCCTTTTCCACTATGTAATTTTAAAATTATACAAGTTACTGGTAAACATACCTTCATGGATATATATTTCATTACTACATTCTCCAAATCTTTCACACAACATTTATTTTCACTCTCTAGACTCTACATATTGATCCAACACAACTTTAGAAACCACTCACAACTAGGAAATAATGAGACAACATGAAAAAGGAAACACACTTGAAAACTATAATGTGAACCCAAATTTAAGACTTATCACTAATTTCTCTAATGATATATGAATTTAATAAATAACTTATTATGCCCTTCCATATTGTAACCTACCAAGGACTTAAAATGAACTATCTACAAGGAGAATAATAATTTATAATCACTTATTTTCTTGTGTTTTTATTGATAGTGAAATAACCACTTTAATCAAATTGGTGGCATTGAAATAATTAGAGCAGTTTAATAAGTGTTTCCTATAGATAATAATTGTCATGAAACTATTACCTAAAAATTCCAATGGTTACATACCTACCTCTTATATTTACTAGTATTTTCATCATTGTTGATGATACCCTCAAATTAAAGTTTGAAATCTATTAACTTCATGAATATAATAATTAATAGACCATACCACCTCTAATTTTTACACTAAAACTTAACAGTTTAAATTACATGAATAATATTGAATAAGTGTCTTACATTGTGGTTTACATACATGAATTACATAATTGAGTATATTTGAAATGAGCTATACAACATGCATATTAAACTAGATCCATAATTTTGATCATGCCTCCCTAATTTGAGGATGTTAAGTCCCTAGAATCTTCAATAACTCTTTAAGTGAGGAAATATATTCCCTACATCTTATCTAATATACCATTTGTCCTTACTAGGTAAATTATCCTTTAACCTAAACAACAAATGACTTTACACTCTTCTTCTTCTTGTCCTCTCCTAATTCTATAACATAACATCCTCCTCTAATTACAACTAACTATTATGGTCAAGGTATTCAATTGAATGTATCAGAAACTCATCTTCTTCAACATATAACTTGGAAGGTTTAAATAGACATAATTTCTCAAAATTTCCTTATTATTGTTATTGTTATTGTTATTATTATTACTTTGATATAGCTTGTGAACTAGTGACTGTGAATCTTAGATAATCCTATAATTACACTTTAAAATAGAGTGAAATTTATGTATTTTTATATTTACCTCCTTTATGGAGATTCAAAACACCAATAATGGGTGATAATATGAATACCACATGATATTTTACACCTATCCACTAAATAAGAGAACCTAGTGACTGCGAATCTTAGATAATCCTATAATTACAATTTAAAATAGAGTGAAATCTCATCGCTAAACTAAGTGTGCCTCAAGTAAAATATAAGAAAGGTAAATATGGGGACTATGGTAGATCTAAAAAATTTAAGATAATATAATGAAGATATTATAGTAGATGACCACATGAAAGAATATTTTTGACTCATATATACTAGGCATAAATTGATCTAATTATAATAAAGTTAGTCTAATATTTAAATTAGGTGAATATTCCACAATAATCTTCACCAAGATGGATCATATATTCCTATCTCAACATGTGATTTATAAATGACTATTTTATATTAATTTCAATGATAAAACGAGTTAAAAAATTGTTGGAAATGAAATTTAAATCATACTAAAACTAAAAAGGAAGCATAAGATAAGACAAATAATGATATCAACACACTATATGATTTGTATAAACCCAAAGTATAAAAAAATCTATTTGATGAGGAAAATTATTCTCCTTTTCCACTATGTAATTTTAAAATTATACAAGTTACTGGTAAACATACCTTCATGGATATATATTTCATTACTACATTCTCCAAAGCTTTCACACAACATTTATTTTCACTCTCTAGACTCTACATATTGATCCAACATAGCTTTAGAAACCACTCACAACTAGCAAATAATGAGACAACATGATAAAGGAAACACACTTGAAAACTATAATGTGAACCCAAATTTAAGACTTATCCCTAATTTCTCTAATGATATATGAATTTAATAAATAACTTATTATGACCTTCTATATTGTAACCTACCAAGGACTTAAAATGAAATATCTACAAGGAGAATAATAATTTATAATCACTTCTTTTCTTGTGTTTTTATTGATAGTGAAATAACCAATTTAATCAAACTAGTGGCATTGAAATAATTAGAGCAGTTTAATAAATGTTTCGTATAGATAATAATGGTCATGAAACTATTGCCTAAAAATTCCATTGGTTACATAACTACCTATTATATTTACTAGTATTATCATCATTGTTGATGTTACCCTCAGATTAAAGTTTGATATCTATTAACTTCATGAATACAATAATTAATAAACCATACCGCCTCTAATTTTTACACTAAGACTTAACAGTTTAAATTACATGAATAATATTGAATAAGTGTCTTACATTGTGGTTTACATACATGAATTACATAATTGAGTATATTTGAAATGAGCTATACAACATGCATATTAAACTAGATCCATAATTTTGATCATGCCTCCCTAATTTGAGGATGTTAAGTCCCTAGAATCTTCAATAACTCTTTAAGTGAGGAAATATATTCCCTTCATCTTAACTAATATACCATTTGTCCTTACTAGGTAAATGATCCTTTAACCTAAACAACAAATGATTTTAAACTCTTCTTCTTCTTGTCATCTCCTAATTCTATAACATAACATCCTCCTCTAATTAAAACTAACTATTATGGTCAAGGTATTCAATTGAATGTATCAGAAACTCATCTTCTTCAACGTATAACTTGGAAGGTTTAAATAGACATAATTAATAAAAATTTCCTTATTATTGTTATTGTTATTATTATTAATTTGATATAGCTTGTGAACTAGTGACTGTGAATCTTAGATAATCCTATAATTACGCTTTAAAATAGAGTGAAATTTATGTATTTTTATATTAACCTCCTTTATGGAGATTGAAAACACCAATAATGGGTGATAATATGAATACCACATGATATTTCACACCTATCCACTAAATAAGAGAACCTAGTTACTGTGAATCTTAGATAATCCTATAATAACGCTTTAAAATAGAGTGAAATCTCATCGCTAAGCTAAGCGTGCCTCACGTCAAATATAAGAAAGGTAAATATGGGGACTATGGTAGATCTAAAAAATTTAAGATAATATAATGAAGATATTATTGTAGTTGACCACATGAAAGAATATTTTTGACTCATATATACTAGGCATAAATTGATCTAATTATAATAAAGTTAGTCTAATATTTAAATTAGGTGAATATTCCACAATAATCTTCACCAATATGGATCATATATTCCTATCTCAACATGTGATTTATAAATGACTATTTTATATTAATTTCAATGATAAAACGAGTTAAAAAATTGTTGGAAATGAAATTTAAATCATACTAAAACTAAAAAGGAAGCATAAGATAAGACAAATAATGAGATTAACACACTATATGATTTGTATAAACCCAAAGTATAAAAAAATCTTTTTGATGAGGAAAATTATTCTCCTTTTCCACTATGTAATTTTAAAATTATACAAGTTACTAGTAAACATACCTTCATGGATATATCTTTCATTACTACATTCTCCAAAGCTTTCACACAACATTTATTTTCACTCTCTAGACTCTACATATTGATCCAACACAACTTTAGAAACCACTCACAAGTAGGAAATAATGAGACAACATGAAAAAGGAAACACACTTGAAAACTATAATGTGAACCCAAATTTAAAACTTATCACTAATTTCTCTAATGATATATGAATTTAATAAATAACTTATTATGCCCTTCCATATTGTAACCTACAAAGGACTTAAAATGAACTATCTACAAGGAGAATAATAATTTATAATCACTTCTTTTCTTGTTTTTTTATTGATAGTGAAATAACCAATTTAATCAAACTGGTGGCATTGAAATAATTAGAGCAGTTTAATAAATGTTTCCTGTAGATAATAATGGTCATGAAACTATTGCCTAAAAATTCCATTGGTTACATAACTAACTCTTATATATACTAGTATTTTCATCATTGTTGATGCTACCCTCAGATTAAAGTTTGAAATCTATTAACTTCATGAATACAATAATTAATAGACCATACCACCTCTAATTTTTACACTAAAACTTAACAGTTTAAATTACATGAATAATATTGAATACATGTCTTACTTTGTGGTTTACATACATGAATTAAATAATTGAGTATATTTGAAATGTGCTATACAAGATGCATATTAAACTAGATCCATAATTTTGATCATGCCTCCCTAATTTGAGGATGTTAAGTCCCTAGAATCTTCAGTAATTCTTTAAGTGAGGAAATATATTCCCTACATCTTATCTAATATACCATTTGTCCTTACTAAGTAAATGATCCTTTAACCTAAGCAACATATGATTTTACACTCTTCTTCTTCTTCTTGTCCTCTTCTAATTCTATAACATAACATCCTCCTCTAATTACAACTAACTATTATGGTCAAGTTATTCAATTGAATGTATCAGAAACTCATCTTCTTCAACGTATAACTTGGAAGGTTTAAATAGACATAATTTCTCAAAATTTCCTTATTATTGTTATTGTTATTGTTACTATTATTACTTTGATATAGCTTGTGAACTAGTGACTATGAATCTTAGATAATCCTATAATTACTCTTTAAAATAGAGTGAAATTTATGTATTTTTATATTTACCTCCTTTATGGAGATTTAAAATACCAATAATGGGTGATAATATGAATACCACATGATATTTTACACCTATCCACTAAATAAGAGAACCTAGTGACTGTGAATCTAAGATAATCCTATAATTACGCTTTAAAATAGTGTGAAATCTCATCGCTAAACTAAGTGTGCCTCATGTCAAATATAAGAAAGGTAAATATGGGGACTATGGTAGATCTAAAAAATTTAAGATAATATAATGAAGATATTATAGTAGCTGATCACATGAAAGAATATTTTTGACTCATATATACTAGGCATAAATTGATCTAATTATAATAAAGTTAGTCTAGTATTTAAATTAGGTGAATATTCCACAATAATCTTCACCAACATGGATCATATATTCCTATCTCAACATGTGATTTATAAATGACTATTTTATATTAATTGCAATGATAAAACAAGTTAAAAAATTGTTGGAAATGAAATTTAAATCATACTGAAACTAGAAAGGAAGCATAAGATAAGACAAATAATGAGATTAACACACTATATGATTTGTATAAACCCAAAGTATAAAAAAATCTATTTGATGAGGAAAATTATTCTCCTTTTCCACTATGTAATTTTAAAATTATACAAGTTACTAGTAAACATACCTTCATGGATATATATTTCATTACTACATTCTCCAAAGCTTTCACACAACATTTATTTTCACTCTCTAGACTCTACATATTGATCCAACACAACTTTAGTAACCACTCACGACTAGGAAATAATGAGACAACATGAAAAAGGAAACACACTTGAAAACTATAATGTGAACCCAAATTTAAGACTTATCACTAGTTTCTCTAATGATATATGAATTTAATAAATAACTTATTATGCCCTTCCATATTGTAACCTACCAAGGACTTAAAATGAACTATCTACAAGGAGAATAATAATTTATAATCACTTCTTTTATTGTGTTTTTATTGATAGTGAAATACCAATTTAATCAAACTAGTGGCATTGAAATAATTAGAGCAGTTTAATAAATGTTTCCTATAGATAATAATGGTCATGAAACTATTTTTTAAAAATTCCATTGGTTACATAACTACCTCTTATATTTACTATTATTTTCATTATTGTTGATGCTACCCTTAGATTAAAGTTTGAAATCTATTAACTTCATGAATACAATAATTAATAGACCATACCACCTCTAATTTTTACACTAAAACTTAACAGTTTAAATTACATGAATAATATTGAATAAGTGTCTTACATTGTGGTTTACATACATGAATTACATAATTGAGTAGATTTGAAATGAGCTATACAACATGCATATTAAACTAGATCCATAATTTTGATCATGCCTCCCTAATTTGAGGATGTTAAGTCCCTAGAATCTTCAATAACTATTTAAGTGAGGAAATATATTCCCTACATCTTATCTAATATACCATTTTTCCTTACTAGGTAAATGATCCTTTAACCTAAACAACAAATGACTTTACACTCTTCTTCTTCTTGTCCTCTCCTAATTCTATAACATAACATCCTCCTCTAATTACAACTAACTATTATGGTCAAGGTATTCAATTGAATGTATCAAAAACTCATCTTCTTCAGCGTATAACTTGGAAGGTTTAAATAGACATAATTTCTCAAAATTTCCTTATTATTGTTATTGTTATTGTTATTGTTATTATTATTACTTTGATATAGCTTGTGAACTAGTGACTGTGAATCTTAGATAATCCTATAATTACACTTTAAAATAGAGTGAAATTTATGTATTTTTATATTTACCTCCTTTATGGAGATTCAAAACACCAATAATGGGTGATAATATGAATACCACATGATATTTACACCTATCCACTAAATAAGAGAACCTAGTGACTGCGAATCTTAGATAATCCTATAATTACGCTTTAAAATAGAGTGAAATCTCATCGCTAAGCTAAGCGTGCCTCACGTCAAATATAAGAAAGGTAAATATGGGGACTATGGTAGATCTAAAAAATTTAAGATAATATAATGAAGATATTATTGTAGTTGACCACATGAACGAATATTTTTGACTCATATATACTAGGCATAAATTGATCTAATTATAATAAAGTTAGTCTAATATTTAAATTAGGTGAATATTCCACAATAATCTTCACCAACATGGATCCTTTATTCCTATCTCAACATGTGATTTATAAATGACTATTTTATATTAATTTCAATGATAAAACGAGTTGAAAAATTGTTGGAAATGAAATTTAAATCATACTAAAACTAAAAAGGAAGCATAAGATAAGACAAATAATGAGATTAACACACTATATGATTTGTATAAACCCAAAGTATAAAAAAATATATTTGATGAGGAAAATTATTCTCCTTTTCCACTATGTAATTTTAAAATTATACAAGTTACTGGTGAACATACCTTCATGGATATATCTTTCATTACTACATTCTCCAAAGCTTTCACACAACATTTATTTTCACTCTCTAGACTCTACATATTGATCCAACACAACTTTAGAAACCACTCGCAACTAGGAAATAATGAGACAACATGAAAAAGGAAACACACTTGAAAGCTATAATGTGAACCAAATTTAAGACTTATCACTAATTTCTCTAATGATATATGAATTTAATAAATAAATTATTATGCCCTTCCATATTGTAACCTACCAAGGACTTAAAATGAACTATCTACAAGGAGAATAATAATTTATAATCACTTCTTTTCTTGTGTTTTTATTGATAGTGAAATAACCAATTTAATCAAACTGGTGGCATTGAAATAATTAGAGCAGTTTAATAAATGTTTCGTATAGATAATGATGGTCATGAAACTATTGCCTAAAAATTCCATTGGTTACATAACTACCTCTTATATTTACTAGTATTTTCATCATTGTTGATGCTACCCTCAGATTAAAGTTTGAAATCTATTAACTTCATGAATACAATAATTAATAGACCATACCACCTCTAATTTTTACACTAAATCTTAACAATTTAAATTACATGAATAATATTGAATAAGTGTCTTACATTGTGGTTTACATACATGAATTACATAATTGAATATATTTGAAATGAGCTATACAACATGCATATTAAACTAGATCCATAATTTTGATCATGCCTCCCTAATTTGAGGATGTTAAGTCCCTAGAATATTCAATAACTGTTTAAGTGAGGAAATATATTCCCTACATCTTATCTAATATACCATTTGTCCTTACTAGGTAAATGATCCTTTAACCTAAAAAACAAATGATTTTACACTCTTCTTCTTCTTGTCCTCTCCTAATTATATAACATAACATCCTCCTCTAATTACAACTAACTATTATGGTCAAGGTATTCAATTGAATGTATCAAAAACTCATCTTCTTCAACATATAACTTGGAAGGTTTAAATAGACATAATTTCTCAACATTGACAATGAAATAAATATTCATATAAGGAGGAAAATCAAGTAGAAATATTTTCTTTCCCATTTGTTCTAGAATTTAAAATGACACATACCTAGGATCCTTAATTTTCTTAATATTTCCTTATATCCTCTCATAACTAAATTATAACCATACATTATCCTCAAATTTGAAACTATGCTAAATGATGTGTTGATCATGATTTTCTTTGTCCTTTTATTGTGACTCATTCAACCTCTCTTGAAATTGGATTTGAATTTTATGAATATTATCAATGAACCTTTTAGATTTGTTGGCATTTGGACCATTTTTTATTTCCTTTGTATGGTTACCTCAAAATAACATCAAATAAAAAATGAGGTAAGTAATTAAAACGAGTTTCAAAATGAGTTTTTCTAGTAGAATAATGCACTACCCTATTATTTAAATGTTGGATATACACTAGATTTTCATCCCATGTATTAGGAGGATTCCTATTGTGTCATCTCAATATATATACCAATGTCTTGTTCACAAATTATATCTAACCATAAATTTTTGGATGAAAAGTGGTATATTGTCTTACTTGGTATCCATCTTCTCCCACAATGTGGCCTAAAGCTTACAAACAAATATTGAGTCCTGATATAAAAAATTATAACTAAGAAAACTAAAATAACACATTAGCAAAGAAAAAATCTTATAAAACACTACCTTTGAGAGTATTATTACAAGGAATAAGAATACACATCTTATTAAACTAGTCCACAACCATAAAAACATAGTCATGTCCCTTCATTGACATAGACAACCCACCTAAAAAATACATGGAAATTCTTTCCAATGGTCTATAGGGAAATAATAATGGTATATACACACTCAAATTCTTATTAATAGGATTCTTTTACCTATAAAACACATATCCCCTTATGAACTTAGAAAAATAAAACTACATATTATTCCATTAAAGTTTTTGTAACACCAAAATTCCATAAACTATTTTATGTATGTGCTTATATAATTATATAAACTCTAATTATTAGGTATAAAAATCTTATAAAACTTGTAGATAAACCAATTTTTAGGGTATTAATCCCCATAAGCTTAAATCCCACACTTTGGGACCTCTTTGCTAGAAACAAGGGCTCCGCAAAATATACATCAAGCTTATATCCTTGTAAATAAGACTGACACATAAAATCAACATATCAAATAGTTTTTTAGTAATAATATTTATGATGTCCATGGATGAAATCAACATATCAACTATTTTTTTAGTAATACCTTTCTTAAATTTGATAATCAAATGTGATTATCAAAAAACTCCATCCATTTATATTGTCTAGTTTTCTAAAGTTTAGTTTGTGCTTGTAAATATTGGACATGTTAATGATATATGTGGAAATAATTTCCTCACCCATAAGATAGTATTTCCATTTCTTGGTCAATTTAAAAATAACATATAGTTTTTATCATATGCATAATAATTAATAATTTCACTGTGAAATAATTATGATGGTAACATATGGGATCACCTCTTTGTAATATTAAAACAACCATAACATACTTACTATAATTCATTTCCACCTCAAATTATAGATACAATTTATTTAAAACTAATATTGAATCATGGGTAATATTATGTTTGAACATATAAAATGCATTTTGCTCCTTATTATCCTAAATAAAAGTCTCTCCACTTACTATAATGGCATGCAAAATTGAAACTATGGAATAGAAAGCCTTAATTAACGTCCTCAAATATTGAATTGTACCAATAAAACTCATTATTTTGGTCAAATTGTAAGTCTTTTTCCATTAATGATGGTCTAGATCTTTGTCAAACCAATATTCAACTCCCCATGTCCAATTACATTCACAAAGCAGATAAATGATTATTGAGAAAAATCACATATATTCTCAATTAAGAAAATTTTCCTATTTAAAACTTTCAAAACATGTTTTAAAGTTATTGATATGATCATTAATATTTTTGGTGAACACAATAATATCATATAAATATGTAGTGAAAAGTGAATCAATAAATGACATCATTACCTCATTCGTTAATTTCATGAAAGTTTATAATGCATTACATATACAAATAGGAAACCATTCAGACAACCATTTCATTTTCTTGAATGTTGTCTTCCAAATAAACTCTTCTTTAATCCAAAATTTATGATATCAAATTTATAATATAGCTTAGTAAAATACCTGACATGATAAATTTGATATTGAATAGCATCAATATGTGGAAGTGGTTACCTATTATATATGGTTATTTTTTTAAGTCATTTATAATCAACACATATTCTCCATGAACCATATTTATTAGGTACTAAAAAATATGATAACCACATGGATAAGTACTAGGATGTATTACACCTTGTTTAATTAATTACTTGAACTATTATTATAGTTTAATGTCATCCTTGAATATAACCTATACAACCCAAGATTTGGAAGTGGAATATCCATTAGAAACTAACTTTTATGCTCAATAGGACTCATCGGTGGAAACCCTATGCACTCATGAAATACTTCCTTATACTATTACACCAACTCTCCCATACACGTTTTCTCTTTTTTATTAATCATTATAGAAAAAGTTTTGTGTAGGCATTTATTTATCTTGAAATTATCCTGAAAGTAGTAAAATAAATGTTCTACTTGAATTAATAAACATCTTATCTTTAGAATCAGTTACCAAATAGATTTATAATCATGTTTTTAGGATAAAATGTTGTATCTCTTTCCACTATTTAAAAAATGGTATTGATTATCTCTCCTCATGAACATGATATCCTAGATATACAAATAAGGGATTTCAACCACTACACCACACACTTCAAGAGTCATAAAATCCACTATAACTTCATCAATGAAATGTGAATTAATACTAGAATTAATTTTATATTATTTTTCCACCTTGATGTCTACATATTTCATTACACATTTCTTCACCCATCCCAAATCATATATGCATGTATTCTTTTAAATATCTATCCCTAAGTTTTCTATTAACTATTTTCTCATAAAAGTTTGTTTATAATAAGTATAAAAAAAAACATCGAATTTTATTTATTTCACATATATTTTAAAATGGATAAGCTTAGAAATTTAACTTTATTGAGAACCACAACTACCCAAACATATCTATTATTTAACAAATGTACAACAAAAATTCTCATCCACATAATAGGTACAACTAATGTATTCACATTTTAGAAATGGCATAACCTTCTTATTCTTATTGTTCTTGAATGGATGTCATCCTAGATGTAACTTCCAATAGTTTTCCTTAGAATGACTATAACCATCACAATGAATTTTAGTGTCTTTCTTGAGAAGAAATGTATATTTTTTCTTACCTTTTTCTTTACCCTTATGATTAAGACACCTTGTTTTGTTGGAGTTATTTTAGAAGTACATGGATTATTATTATTCTTTTTCATTACTAACTAGTGAGATTGAGAATGAGCCTCATCTGCATGTAGGCTTGGTGGATAGGATAGGTATCCTCAAATGAATATTATGTCCACAAACATACTTCATCAATATTTCATGACCTACTATATATTTTCCCATTTGGAAAACTTTCTTCAGGAACTTAGTTTTATTCTTCTATACACTTTAGCCTTGGTTTTGCCTAAGATATTTCCAATACAAAGCCCTATCTTACCTATATAAAATAGGATAAAAATATTTATTGGTTAACTTCCTAAAATAATATGGAATGGTTAATTATAAATCAAACTAAATATTAGAATGCTCTGAAGGACAAATTTGAGAATACAAAAAAAAGGCTTTAGATAGCTATAGATTTGAGGGAGTTGGAAAACAAGTTGTAAATATGAAAATTAAGACACCCATGATAGATAAATATGCATGGGTGTAAAAAAGTCCTATTATAAATAACCTCCAAGATAAATTAAAAAAATGAGAGTAGTAAAGGAAATAATAGGGTTGAAAAGTTAGGCTAGCTATTTAGGATAAGGTAGCTAAAAATTATTCCAAAATTATAGATAAGAAGAAGGGTGAAATAGACTCAGCTTAAGGCCTGATAAAATTCACTATAGATTGATTAACAAAACACAAGGTTAAAAAGGATAAGGATAGTGTTAGATTTACTACTTCTTTTGAATACTTTAACATTTAGTAGTCAACTATTTAATACTTGGTTGTCATGTTTTTTTATTTTATACTTTATTTTTTTCTAAAGTTTACCATTGGATTAGAGAGTGGTTTGGTATAAGTTTCTCTATTTATTGATTTATCATGGGGGATAGGATTTTTTGGTTATGAATTATTCTAATGTTTATTTTTTCTATTTTTTGAACTCTTCCTAGTTATATAAACCATGCAAAACCTATGCTCTTACCCAATCAAATTAAAAAAATCATCCCACCTAGTAATAGGATGAATCTTCTTAACAACCAAGGTATTAAAATAAATTTAAAACCAAGTTAAATCATGGTTGTTTAATTTTAATCTTTGAAAATAAAAAATTTGTGATGTAAACTAAAATATACATCTATTTGGTCTAACCAATGGTTTAGCCTCTCTGCATTCACACCTCCTTCATATGGTTGAATATAAATCATTGACACATCCTTTAATAAATGTGCATCTTGGTTTTCATGAAATTTTTATTAATATTCTCATGATTTGGATCATATTATTTATTTACTTTCAATGACTTCATATAAACACCAAGATTCTCCATGAGAATCCACATGATAAACTCTAGCTGATCAAACATGATCATAGAAATAGAGATGTTATCAACTACTTTGATATTTTTAAGTAAATAATCAATTTTATGGGAAAATTATTTATCATAATAAACCATAATTTTTATCTCTTTCTTTCACTTCCTTGTGGGAGAATATTTTTCAAATGGAATTAGGAAACCTTTACCACTATCATTACTTTCTATAGTGATGAGGATATACTAAAATTTAGTCACAAAGACATAAAACCACACAAAATGATTAAAAATAATACTAATATGATACCAATATAATCCATAAACTAAATTTATATTACACTCTAAGCTTTAACAACATATATCTTATACTCCTAGATCAACATATAACTCCTAGATGATTGTTCTTGACTATTTAAAATGCTAAAACAAAGATAATAAAGTGTTGGGAATGAAAATTAAAAAAAAATAAAAATAAAATTAAGCATAACATAATCAAAATTATAATTTATCACATTATATGACCTAGATAAACTTGGTGTGGGAAAAAATTTAGTGGGTGAGGCAAATTATTCTCCAACACCACTATGTAAATTTATAATTGTGCAAGTCAATGTCAGACATAGACTTCATGGATAGAGATTTCATTACTACACTATATTAATCTTGCACAAAATAATAATTTTCACCTATTATACACTTATTAGTGATCAACACACTTATATAAACCACTCACAACTAATAAATAATGAGACAACATGAATAATGACCCAATCTAGTAAACTACCATGTGAACCTAGCTCCAAGATGTCTCACTAGCTTCTCTAATTATTTATACCTTTAATAAATATTATATTTTTACCTTCACCTTGAAACCTAATAAATACATCAAATGTAATCTCATAAATAATAAAAATCATATAAAACTACTCATCTACCCATATTTAGATTGGTTATAAAACCACAAGGGTGGTTTCATAACTATCACCCATAGAACGTAGTGGTTATAAAATGACTACCTAAAAATACTTATTTATGAAATTAAACCCTATTATTACCAACATTTTCCTCATATTTGACTAAACCATCAAATTCAAAGGCTTTAATATTATGAATTAATCAATACAATAATCTCCCAACCATCCTGACACTAATTCTACCTCTATAACTTAATTGAACAATTAAATTTACATCAAAAAGTTTAAGATGTACCTTACATGGTTAATTTAATACATGAATTAAATAATTCAGTATAGTGGAAAGTAAATATACAACATCCCTAATAAATAGGTCCATATTTTGAATGAAATTAAATTTTCATGACAAGTGTATAAAGGTGAAGAGAACACCACATGTGGAGGTTTTATGAGGTAAGGTAGTAATTTCATTAGGTAATCCATGTAATATAATGATAGATCTAAAATAAAAAAGGGTAATATTATAACCTATTATGGGAAGAAAAACCTAAGAGGGGAATATACTAACAAAGATAAATATACCAAATAATCACAAATGGATGTAGTGGATGGATAAACCTAAGAGCGAAAGTCTATAAAAGAAAGCTACCAGAGAATCAAAAACTATGTAATGGCTGAATAAACCCATGAGGTACATTGAAATAATAGTAAATTGACTAAAGAATCACATAAGATGCAAGGGCTATATAAAATCAAGAAGGAGAGATAGTAAAAACCAAGTACCAAAGAATCACAAAGGATGAAATGGATGAATAAACCCAAGAAAAATAAAAGATAGTAATAAATAAAGTAAATAACATGATATATAAAAATTAAAAAGTGATAAGTTATTAAATGACAAATATAATGAAACAATATTAAAAAATGTGAAAATAATAAAAAAAAATATATATAGTAAATATATAATTACTCATATATATCTCAACATATCATTACATGTATTATCAAAAGAATCATAAATTTCATGTTGCAATTAATATTGATCCTTAATAATTATCTCTTCTAATCTTTTGGGGATCCACAAAAAAAAACTTAAAAATAACCTCAATAAATAAATTAGGTGTGTTCTAATTTAGAGGACAGAGATCCTCTATCTAAAATTAAGGAACAAAGGGAAGAAAATATTTCAACATCAGAGGACATTATAACTATAGGGTAGGTTATTCCTCTATCCTATGAACATGATGTGATGGTCACAGAGAAGCTTTGTTCCCCTATCTCTAATATATGTGTATATGATGTTGACATGTACTACTCTTAGCTACAAAGTGAGAATGACACTCTATCTAATGAAAACAATGATTTTATTTCTTGGGGACATATTTTGGACTTATCTTGGAATAAAACACATATATCCAAGGATATGAAGGTGGCTCATGTTAAATTGTCTTTAAATTTTTTCAAAAGGAATTAAAATCTATTATATAATTATTATTTATTATAAAATATTAACAAAAGTGCCTATTAGCAAATAAAAAAGTGGTATTCATGTATCCAATATAGCAGTGTTTTTTCTTTAAGTATTTATTATATACTCCACATTTTTGGACTAAATTACCATGGGAATTGTGAAATGCACAAAATTTTATTACATAATGAAGTCATAAATCCTCCATCAAAAACCTTAGTGTTGGTGGGCATGGTAAAATATCAAATAACTAGGGAGGAACAATGGTATACATGGTGGAAGACCTAAAAACCTAAGTTATCAATATGGTCATTAGATATACCACTAAGAAGATTTAAAGGAAATAAATCATCATGTATTTTTAAAGAAGAAATAATAATCATATTAATACAAGCGTTGAAACATTCTTATTCATGATATTATTGAAGTGATCATTGATAACATATTATTTACATATGTTTTTTTGGACATAACATAAAATAAAAATCTTATTACTATAAAACATCATCATAATTAAAAGTGGTGAGATCAACATTGAGGGATTCATCCACAATGTCACTAGAAGTGTCAATAAAAGAATATTTTTTTGGTATGGATTTCATCCATTGAAATATTAAAATAATGGGGACACAATTGAGCTATAATTATAAGTTCATAAGTTATTATTTTATAAGGTACATATCAGAATTAATAAAGTTATGTGGGATATTCCCCACAAGCTCGAGGTGGTCATTATATCATATAACTAAATATTTTGTATAGTTAGAATTTTTATATTCATAAAAATGAATAATTGAAATATTTTCAAAGGTAGTAATATTATAAACACCATATTTTTAGAAAAATCATAATTCTAAGGATTGATGTTAACTTAAATTTTCTAGATAGATACCAATTAGGTAAATTTAATACATCGATATATAGAGAAACTATGGCCCTCATATGATGAGAAAAATGATAGACAAAAAATATATTATAGTAAATGGGAAATTTGAATATCATAACCTTCATAATTTCCATTCTAGGAGGTATCATGATAAGAATCCAAGTGTACCTCATATAAGGAATTTATCTTTGGTCATATCCTTGGCACATGTTATGAGTGGTGTTAAGTTTGTTTTATAATGTACAATGGATTCAATGAATTAAAAATAATAAAAAAATGTATCTAAGCCTTCATCAAAGAGGACTCTCTAAGCTTGGACATCACTAATTTGGAATATAATAAAAATTGGAGGTTCATCCACATGAATAAGGAATTTTTTGGGAATCATAGTTTTGGATTATAAATTTAATAAAAAATGCATTGTTTATTGTCTTATCAAATTTAATAGATAAATATTCACATTTTTACTTTATAATTTCCTTAAAATCAAGAAAGGTCTCTTCTTTTCCCATTAATGGTAATATAGGAATGTTAATATTAAGTAGGGTTTATATTAAAATATTACAATTTTTGGGATAGGTACAATGAATTCAACTAGAGATGTTAAAGAGTTATATAAAGGTATCAAAAAATTTAAGGTTCATGTGTGTTGGACATGGTTATAAATAAGAAATAAAATTTTCAATGATATCAAGTTTGACTGTATAAGGATTTACATCTAGATTTTGTTATTTTTTATTTATTTTCATGGTGTCAACCTAGAAAATATAGTATAATTAATAAAAAATGATTTTATCTAACCAACCAATACATTTCAATTAGTCACATATGATTGTCTTAGTTTGGCTAATATATCTTAATCAATTATAGATGGATCATATAATTATATCAGCCTAGTTGATATAGTAGAAAAATCAAATGAATTTATTAGTTTGGTTGATACAATTGTAGAAAACATTTTTTTTTATTTCCATGGTTGATGTAGCTAAAACATAGGGAAAATATTTATTACCCATTCCATTAAATGATTTTTATTTTTTAGATTCCAATGGTTATGATGGAATAGAGATAAAATTTTACTTATAGGTTTTGGGAGGTATTTTAGGCTTTTTTTTGGTTATTAAGTAAGAATTGATATGAGTTATAATGCACTTCTGTAATTCATGATAATTAAGCTTTCTTCATGAGTGAAGGAACTAGGGTTAACCAATTTTTGTATGGATTTCATAACTATATTTGGATTTGGTTGATTTTTAATTTGAGAATAATATTTTTATTAAGGTTTATCTAAAAAAATAAATTCTCTATAAAATTATTTTTATATATCCCAAGGTGAGTATTATCTTGGTTAAGTAAATCACACTTGACATGACGTTCATGATGTTTAGAAACTTTTGTCAATGAGTGGTATTATTCTCTTTCCATATCATCATGGTAAAAGATATGACCAATGAGTAAATCATATAATAAAGTGTTAGGGGTATGGAAATTTTCATGATTGATCCCAATTGATATTAAATAAAAAAATTAATCATCATACCATTTAGTATTTAGTTATTAATAATTGAATTATTTTGGTTGATTTCTATAAATGTTTTAGATTAAGGTAAAAGCAAGTTTTGAAGGGGCCCTAAAACCCTTTAACAGAATCATGAAAGATAAAACATTAACATCCACCAGGAAAAGCATTCCTAAAATATACTAAAGAACAGTATCTAAATCAGGTTTTACAGGGACCTAAAACCACCAATATAAACCAATAAAAGTACCCAAGTTTTACAAGGACCTGAAACCTAAACAAAACCAGGCTATACGACCTAAAATCTAGGTTTTACAAGGATCTAAAACCTCAAACCCCAGAACCAGCATCACCAGCGCCTAATCCATCCACCTGATCGTCTGCCCATTCTTCCCCTCTGCTAAGCTCAGAGGATTCACCACCATGGAATTCAAAACATCATCAAATAAATCCTCAATGTTTGGAAGCACATCAACATGAGCCATGACCCCAGTCGACAGAAGGCAATGGCTAATAACCAAATCTGGTTACCAAAGGCTGAGCAGGCTTTATAAAACATGGTTTTGAAGTGAACCATATTCCACACAATGTACACCAACACAGAGGAAATTTTTTTTCCCCCATCCATTCACTATTTCCATCGCAAACCAAATTGGAATGGAAGTCCAACTTAGGCCAAAAAACCAACCCGAGTTCCATCTGTAATACAGAAATACAAGGTAAAAATAGAGTTCCACACAATAATAGATCTCCCATTACAATGCCACACAAACACGAGCTTCCTCTATTGAAATAACTCCTCCCATCTAGAAAATAAATGAGATCCCTCCATGACCATGCAAATGATTTACTACTTCAGCGCTGTCGTTCAGTCCCCAAATAGTCTCTCTGTGCATTTGTGGCAGCGAGGCTAGGGTTTGTTCGTTAAGCACTATAGCTAAGCCTCGTTGTCCACATTGGTAAAATTTCATCCAAATACTGACCCTTCTCCCCATAGCAGCCTCCTTGAGACACTGTGTGGCTCCCCTGCAAGATTCAGATGACCTTCTCCCCACGGCGGCCTCCATGAGACCCTGTGCAGCTCCCACGCCGATTTCTATAAATGTTTCTCTTAAGCTCCTAAATTATAAAATTTTGATGGGTATCATTATTAGGATTTGATGGATAATATGGTTAAAATGTAACTAACTTTGTTAATAAGGGAAGATAAACATTTTATGAATCACCTCACATGATTGCATGGGTAGTCATATTAGATTAAAATCTATGATCATAGGTATTTGTGACACCATCATCACTATCATTCTTGTTTATATTATGTCTCATAATCATTATAGTGTTTTTTTATGTCGAGATAAGTAAATAATCTCATGAGATGATCATATATTTGATATTTATTGAAGGCTTATTCTAATGACTCAGGAGAAAAATACCTAGTTTGGTATTATAATATTAGCTCTAAAGTGGTTGTAAAATAATTTAATGGGTTCTCTTCGAACATGTAATGCTCATAATTATTGGATATGTATTTTCAACATTTAATGATGTCATGGCATGCCTCCTTACCCCATTGTTTACAATTTTAAAAAATTCCCAAGTTATTTTTAAGTAAATCATGATATTGGAACTATTTAACCAATATATTCAATAAGCATTATAAATAAATGATATATCTAAGCTATAGGTGATTTTACCATTATAAATAATCACATGTTAAAGTTTTATGAATTATTTTAATATTTACATATGTGTTAAGTTTTATCCAATATTTTTAAATATTCCTAACGACCTTAAGATGCAAATTACTATTGGTAGATCCATCATAGGTGATGTCGGGAGTAAATTCCCCATTTTTTATGGTTGAAATATGAGGTAATTTGGGTTTTATATGGATTTGATGACTTTATTATGTATAAGAGGTTGAGGGATGATATTTGGGGTGGGGGACATTGATTTGGCACTCACTAATTAAATTTTGTAGGATTTTTTTCTTTTTAAAATTTTAAATAAATAAAATTGAATTTTGACAAGTTAGTTGGATATAGGTTATTTCATGTGATCAATTTTATTCAAAACATATATCATCACTTTAGGAGTATGAGGTACATTTTTATTGGTTTGAGATGCTTAAGTGGCATGTCAACTAGAGGGATAATCTTGGGTAACACTATATATGTACTTGACATTGGTGTTTATGTTATTGTTTTGAGTATGGGAATTAAAAGTAACATTTAGCATACTCATTATTATGTTATTTTTAGTGGATTAAGGTTTTTATAAACTTCACACCAACCTTAATTTTTTTGGGATTAATGTTTCATGTAGAAATTGGTCCAACTAAATATTAAATTTAACTAAGAATTTAAAATCCTTATTTTATTTTTACTTGGTTTCAAGATTTGTTTTAATGATTCGATCACCCCATTATTTAAATAAAATATCATATTTTAAAATAATTAATCTATCTTAAAATAAAACAATATATGGAAGCATAAAGGAATTGAATATTTTTATTTTAAAAAGAAGAGAATCCATAGGATCCCAAAATCTTTGTTTAAATATTCAAAATAATATGGTTGAAATTTAAAGTCAAAAAATAGATTTCATGGAACAACATGGGTAATATGGGTAGATTTTGTGAACTAAAAAAATTGAAAATGAGGTTATAAAAAATAGGGATGGGAAAAATTAAAATATTTTATACATGAGCTACTTAGAATAGTTTTTTACACACACACACACACACACACATCTATCTTTTGAGTAGGTGATTTCTTCCTTAATTTAGTTAAGTTCCTATTTTCTTGGGAATAAGATCTAAATATTATACAACTATTACGCATTATTTTATTAAAGTTTATATATATATATATATAGTTGTATAAGATTCAGATCTTATTCCCAAGAAAATAGGGACTTAACTAGTGCAAGGAAAAAATCACCTACTCAAAAGATCATATATACATGTGTGTGTATATACACACACACATGTATATACTATCTTTTGAGTAGGTGATTTCTTCCTTAGACTAGCTAAGTCCCTATTTTCTTGGGAATAAGATCAGAATATTATACATACATATATAAATACATACATATATACATACATACGTATATATATAATATTTTGAGAAGGTGATTTCTTCCTTAGACTAGTTAAGTCCCTATTTTCTTGGGAATAAGATCTGAATCTTATATAACTATATAAATAGAAAATTAAATAAAATAATTCATAATAGTTGTGTGTGTGTGTGTGTGTGTGTGTGTGTGTGTGTGTGTGTGTGTGTGTGTGTGTGTGTGTGTGTGTGTGTATTTTAAGAAAATAATGCATAACAGTTGTATAAGATTTAGATCTTATTCCCCAAAAAATAGGAACTTAACTAAACTAAGGAATAAATCACATACTCAAAATATATATTCTATTTGAATTTTATGAAATTAATGAAGGTAGTCATGAATATAAATTATAATCCTTCTAGTTTTCTTGTTTCTTATAATTCCATTGCCATATTTGGATAATATCTCTTCTCTTTAATTTTTTTAGGAATCTTGTTGATTTTTTTGCATATAAAATTAGTTTTATGATAATTAGATCAGAAGTCAACCCATTTACATCTTGGTGAATCACTACTTTAATATTTATTTATTGTTTACCTTTACCCCTAAAATATTTCATTTAGGTAAATTAAAACTAGGACATGAGATAATACCGATTGTAATTGGAGGTTGTCTACAAAAACTAGTTCCAAAATGAGTAGACTTCCCATATTATGAATATTTTTTTTGTTGTAAATAATCAGAGACACCAGACTATCAAAAGAAGTATTGGAAGATGTTTGGAAATTAATTTACCCAATCCTTGTAGAAATTTTAGGTTTGAAAGGAGTCTCAAGAAAAGGGTCTATCATAAGAGCATGAATCCCTTCTTGGGATTTTCCTAAGTGTTCAGGATGATATTTAAGAGATATTTTTATCTCATGAGAATTCTCATTATAGTCACCTACTACACCCTCATAATTGTATTCTTTATGGGGTTGATTTCTAGCCCTATATCTTTTGTTAACATTAGGCTTAGGATTAAAATGTATATTTTTTTCATATGCATGTTATCATCATTGGAAGGATACTCTAGATAGGTAGGAAAATAAGAAGAAAAATATCTTTGATAATTTTCACTAGTGTCAAATTTGGACATATCATTAGGATTGTTGGTATTTAACCCTTAGAAACCACCAAAATCTTGGTCAGCTTTGTTTTGGTTATTGATGTTGAACAATTTCATTATAGGGATGTAATGATAGCATTTAGGGATTTAAAATGGAAATAAATTTGGAGAACAAGGAATTTTTTGAGTATTCAAATAATTAAGAAGCTAAGGAAAAGGAAATTTGTGAATTTTTTTTATTGACAAATCAACATTGATAAGAAGCTATAAAGAGAAAAAAATTTGAAAATGGCCCAACACAATGTGGGGTAATAATAAAGTCAAGTTCACCATAAAATATGTAGGTTTAATATGGAAAAATATAAATATAATCTAATATAATAAAATATAGAATACCATATTAGATCTAACATACATACAATATGTTACACCACAAAATAGGCTGGGGGTATAATAAATAGTTCTTTGTAATAATAAGGAATTATATACAAGGAACTAATGAACAAACAATCACCTAGATCTAAGATGTAACTAGGGTAAAACTAGAGAGATATAAATTCCATTAAGTAGTAACCAAGAGGTATCTAAACTAACTAATATTCTAATCAAGAGGTGTAATTATAAATTATAATAATGTATATTATCTAATTCTGTTAGTAAGACAATCAACTATCAAACAAGGGTATTCATGACAATCCATGACCATTAAATAGTTAGTTTATATTGTATGGGATTAAAAACATATGCTTATAATAAATAGTAACTTTATATTACATATTTAGAATCCTCTTTGAAAGTTATGAAATTAAAAAAAAATGTGATTTTGAGTTCATATCAAAAATTTATGGCATCTATAAATTATAGGACTTTTCATAATTTAGAAACCACTGGTATATGTAGAATGGATTTTTTGAAAATTGAGGTTTTTCAACCATTAATATGGTTTTTAACCATCCTATTGGTATCATAATGACAATATTAGTTGCATCCTACATATAGCTATGGTTTGTCCCACACGAGAAGTTGAAAGAAGAAAAATGCATTTTGGCTTCAGATTCCAACTCTTGGACTTCTTGTTCATTCCAAAGTGATGTTATTATGCATATATATGAATGTTTAAAGTTTATAGAAGGTAGAAAACCATTAAATCATATATATATATATATATATATATATATATGTATGTATGTATGTATGTATGTATGTATATATATATGTATGTATGTATGTATGTATGTATGTATGTATGTATCTATATATATATATATATATATATACATATATATATACATATATATATATATATATATATACATATATATATATATATATATAAATATATGTATATATATATATATATATATATATATGTATATATATATGTATATATATATATGTATATATATGTATATATATATATGTATATATATATATATATATATATACATATATGTGTGTGTGTGTGTGTGTGTGTGTGTGTGTGTGTGTGTGTGTGTGTATGTATGTGTGTGTATATATATATATATATATATATATATATATGTATGTATGTATGTATGTATGTATGTATGTATATATAGTAATTCATTTAAATATTTCTTCATGAGCTCATCTATATATATATATATATATATATATACATGTATGTATGTATGTATGTATATATAGTAATTCATTTAAATATTTCTTCATGAGCTCATCCTTTCATGAATTTGGTTGAGTTAAATACTACACAACCAAGATAAATGAATTCAATTGTCTTTCTTTCTTAATAGGAAAGATTTCACTAAAAATTGCATACATAATTATGATTATAGGATCCCATGATGTTGGTACTATTGTAATCCTAATAAGAAAAATTATTTTAAACTACAAAGCATATTGGAGATAAGGAATTATTGGTGTTTTCTCATATTGATTTTAATCATGGTATGTATTGTGTTATTTATCTTAGTTGATGTGTTTGTTTCCTTTTAATTGCATGTTTTCCATCCCTTGATACTATTAAAACATGAAAAAACTAAATATAGATCAAGAATCATCTATCAACATGATATTACTTTTTCATAAAGGTTAAATAATTTCACATTGGTATTTCACTTCTATGCAAGAATGTAAATTATAGTGATGTATGGAGTAGTAGCATGTTTATAATGTGGATAAATGTATGAAATGGATGTAGAAATAGCATGTAGGATTTCATGTGAATGGTTATCTATTATCTTTTATTTTTTATATGATATCAATAAGAGTTGGGACACACACACACACACACATATGTTGGGTGTTTCTCTATGGCATATAACTTTAGGACCACCCCTTCTATTGAAATTATTTATGTTGGTGTAATCTAGAGTAGAATATTAAAAAGGTGTATTGATCACATTGGTATTAGATAAAATTTTCCTTTTGACTTGAAAGTGTGTTTGAAAATATTTCCAAATTATCTTATATATTCTTCTATAATTTTTTATTAACAATTAAGTGAAGGTTCATTGGTTTTAAAATTTAAACCTTGGGAAATTATTTGAAGAGAGAGAAACTTCAATATCTTGAACAAACTAGAAAATTATAGAGGAAAACTTTTTATTTTTATGAATGTGGTGTATCTTAGAAGATGAGAATCAAGATCTATATGATATATTGATAAGTCATGGATAATTTTAATGGGTATCAGTTAATATTTTCAACTTTAGTTGAAAATAAAAGAATAATATTTTGATAAATTTACAATATTATGGTGAAGAATTAAGGGAGAGAGAAGAGTATACCATGCCAAGGATATTTTTTATACCAATATTGCACAAACCATGACCAATGCATGCAAATTAAGAAATGCATGATATTATTTTCTTTACATAATGATATAGATGTTTCCAATGGTAAATTTGAGAAGAATAATAAGTGATTTGTCTCTATGTTTCTAACCATGATGAGATGATGGAAAGGGCCTTGGCATCGATGGCCAAGGAATGAATAATCAAAGAAAGGTTGAGAAAAGGTATTAATATCTAGATTGGGGTATGATAGTGGAAATTAAGTAGATTGATAAATATAAAAAATAGTTTAAATAGTTAAATCATATAAATATAAAGAGCCCAAGCCAATATCTCAACAAAAACAACCTATGCAAGCTAATGAAATAATTTATTTTGTCAAATATAATGATGATTTTGACTCTAAAAAGAATGGGCATGTATTTAATGAACATGAAGGTATAATTTTTCCACATAAAAATGCTAAATAATAATCTCTAAAAAAAGGACAACTCTATGAAGAAGGAGATAACACATTATCACTCCATGACCCTATGAGTGAATGCAAGTAGGAAATAAGAAGGGGCCAACATTTCAAAAATAATGAGAGCATAAAATATGAATGAAAATAATATAAAAATATAGGTAAAAATAAAAAAGGAGTAGGTAACACACTAACACATCATCATGCTTGCACAAAGGGAATCCCAAGAAGGTATGGAGAAAAACAAATCTTTGATTTTTTTGTAAATGTAATAAAAGTAGCCATATGGAAAAATAATTATTGGTATGCATATCAATGTTATTTTTGTGTAATATATAAATATTGTGTGTCCATGTGTTGTAAAAGTAATTCCATCCAAAATAATATTATGTCCTTCAATAATAAGCTTTTAAATTGAAAATACCACTGCATAATTAGAATGTTAAAAAGGGAAAGAAGACCAAGTTGTTCAAGAGAACTGGTAAGAATCATTACACTCATTGAAACATGAGTGGGAATTAACAATAACAATGTTTGGATTTTCATTTTAAAACTCTCTAGAATAATTTAAAGTAGCATTCTAAGAAGGATGAGTCATCTAAAAGCAAGAGGAAAGTTGTTCATGATCATAAAAATAATTAGGTATCAAATGAAGAAGATTTCTAAGCATTTAAAAATAAAGAGGTATAAAATTAATAAGATTAACTATATAAGGAATAATATATGAAGTGGTAGCATCCCATTGAGGATCACCCATCACCATTTATAAAATGTAAACATCATAAGTTATCAATCCTTGATAGGATGCTTACAAAACTTATATTTTTATTTGCATCTAATTAAAGAGATATCCAAGATAGAATCCAAAAAGAGGTAGATGCCCATATATTATTCATCATCACTATCACACATGGGTAATGTTAACAATTTATTATGGGTTTCATCGATAGATTATTTTCATAACTGATATCTTACTTAACATGCATGTATAAGCACTTTTAAATTAATTGTTATGTTCTAATGTTGAAAGAAGAAAGCTATCCTCTTTCATATGATAAAGTATATAAGAATGTCACTCATTAAGAGTGGATATGGATCATCCTTATAATTAGTTTTACAATCACATGTGTTAATAACCCATTGCATCAAAGAGGTTGTATAATTTTTAGATTTATCTATAATTTGATTGGCAAGTTGGCATTTTTTCCTTCCCAACTTCTTGTATCATGTGACAAGATGCGTAGAAGAGGCACTCTATGTTGAGAGTTATTTTTAAGAACATATTTAATGATAAGGTGTCAAAAAGGTGTAAAAATGTTTGTTTCTTTTCATCTCCATGCAAATTTAAAATTACATAATGTGTATCATGTCTAATTATTTATCAATGTTATATCATGAATTTGAGAACTCACATGATTATAACATGAATTTATAAGCTATTTTTCATTATAAAAAACTATTATATCATGCCTATGATAGTTTTGGTATGTATGAAAATAATTGTATCAATTTTTAGCATCACATTTAATTTTTATATGTGCATAAAATAAGTTGACAATAGTTTATCCAAAATAACTTTTGGTATGACATGTGTTTTGGGAACACAATTTCATGCTCATGATCCCAAGGATTCTTCTATAAAATAATAATAACTAGCATGAAATAAAGTCATTTTTACATGGTAAAAAGCGTGTATACACATAATATTTTCTTTTTATCACTTTAATAATACTTTCTCTCATAGTGCTTTGTCAACACATATATCCCTAATTGCATGCTTTAAATAGTGCATTAATAATGGGGTGGGAATGGATTGAGGTAATTTTAAATATATATTATAATTATATAATGTTACATAATCACTATTATTAGCCTAACCTCCTTCAATTTTTTATTTTTATTTCCCTTAAATATACTTTTTATATAGATTTTATAGCTTCTCTATATCCTATAATATCTACCTGATCAATACCATTTATTTTTCATCTTTTTCCCCTTTGTATTATATCAACAAAGATAATATAATTTTAGTTATTATTCTAAAACTTTAATTTATTTCCCTATATGATACTATATAATAAAATTTTACATCTTCCAATTGCATTGACCTTATTGATATTGTCACCTTAATGTTTAGGGTTAGTTTTGGGAATAGAAAGCATATATTTATGGGTCATATTTCATTACCAATAATATATATCACATTGATACACTCTTATCATGCACACACTTCTACCATTATAAGTATTTTGGAGAATCAGTGGTCTATAACCTTATCTTAGAGGTCTTGTCTCATATTGAAATCTCAATAAGAGAGGTCATTTAGAGTTCCTAACTAAGGATATTTAGGTATTCATCTAACCATTTTAAGTATTCAACCTACAACATCTCTTTAAAAGACCCACTTGAGTTGAGGTGGATATTTAAGTGTTGACAAGTCCACCTAAGGTAAGTATTTGTATCTCTATACTCTTTCATTTACTTATTAGATTATATACTTTTATTACTTTGTGGATGTATGTGTATATCCTTGCTTAGATTATTATATATAATAAATATGTTGGTATAAATATAGGATTGATTAAATTTCAATTAATCACCTTAGGCTTTTTAAACACATGATTTCAAGAAATGTTATTTCATGTTAGAATGAAAAATAAGCATAAAGCAATAAGTAACATAACATCCTAGGAATGTTCCTAAGATTGGACAAGGCCTAGGAGAATGTAAACAAATAGAAAGACATAAACCAAAAAGCTAAACCTTACCAATGGAATCATTATCCAAGCCATATTTTAAGTGTGTTGATCCAAGATTGTAGAGCTAGGAGTATTTATCAATGTTGTAACATTATGTGGATGGAATTTAACCTTTAATACTTTTGATTTGGGTAAAGAGTAGAATAAAGTTTGAAGCTTTTGTTTTATTTAAATAGATTAAGTTTTCACCATAAAATAGTGTCTATTATTCCAAATGGTCATTGTATTTATAGACTTCTTAAACTTATTTCAACCATTGGATGGAGATCAATATGTGTGGTTGGAATTAAATCCAATTTAGAGAGTTAATGCCATTAAAATTTGGGGTTTGAGTTTGTATTAATTAGTCATGGGTTTAAATTTTATAATATTTTCTTAAATTTATCCTAATTATTGACTAATTTCCATGTGATGTCATGATTCTATGTATTTGAAACTAGTTTCCATGTGAGTGGAGGAATAATTTAATTAATGAATTAATAAAATAAATAATTCTAAATAGCTATATAATTTCCCATTAGAGGAAGATTAGGTTAATTAAAAATTGATAATTAAATCCATGAAAAGTGATGTGACTTTTGAAATCTAAAAATATTTTCAACCTAATTAATACAAAATATATCTTTCATAATCATGATTTAACTTAGGATGAAATAAGTAAAGTTTATGATTGGATACAATGTATTACCCTAATCAAGGATGCTCTAATGTGTTTCATAATATGTATGTTAAGTGCATGAGTAAATTTAGGTGTTTTAGTGATTTTAAACCTAGTTTACGCATTATTACATGAACTCATTCTGATTTAAAAAGTGACATGAATGTGATGAAAAGGGAGTGTCTAATTTTTACCTTATTTGAAAGGGTGTTGTGAGACATCAGATGAACTAATAGGTTTTGAAAGAATGAAAAAGTCATTGTAATAATTAGATAATTATTTAATAGATAGTGGTGAAAGAGAGGACTGATTGGGAAAATGAATTTTTGAATAAGGACTCAGAGAAGGTGAAGCGATATGGTAATGGATCTAATTATTGGGAAACACATAGGAGCCACATGAGACTATTTGTCAAAAAATTTCTTGATTGGGATAGTATGGATAACATTTTTAATGGATTTTCCAAGGTGGAAGGGATGAAGAAAGTGACATTTAAATATTTGTGTGGATCTTTCCAAGGTAAGTCATCTTGGGATTTTATACTCAAAGATAAAATTTGTAAACAATAATAAATTCAATTGAAGTAGGGTCTTCCAATAGTAAAAGACACTAGGGGATCTTTATTCAAAGAGATTCTTCAGGAATAGAATGTGATCTATACAATATTTTATGTCAACATGTTTATGAATCAAGAGTTACCAACTTCATTACTTATACATTATTCTAAAGGGAAATGAAACTAAAGGATTGAATATGATCACTCAACCTTATTGTGTATTAAATGAAAGAAGTTGGGTCATATTCCTAAGATTTTCCATTCATGGAATAAGTATAAGGTGGGAAAAATGAAAAAATCCACAATAGAATCCTAATCCATAATACAATCAACCAAGAAGACCACCACAACAACAAACTATAATGCCACCCCCTATTTTCCAACATCCACAATAAGTTAGTTAGCCCCTAATGCCTACACAACTAATAGCCAATACAAATAGTAAGTAACCATAACCTATTTATGTCAGTAAACAAGATGACACAATGAATGTAGGAGTAATTTACTACACTGATATTTAGTTAAGATTAGGGAAAACTATAAAGGAACCACCAATTCTCATTTCTAAAATACCAAATGGAAATGAAGAAACAAAAAAATCTCATTCAAATAACAAGGAAATGGAAATCAATGACTTTTCTAAAAAATGTAAGGAAAAAACCATTATGCCAGTAGTTCCTTTTCTTGAAAGATTAAAGGAAGATGAAATGAGATAAGAATCATACTTGATCCATTAATTACAAAAGATCAACATTGAAGTACCTTTGTTATAAGATATAAGTGATATTATTGAATTGAATAAAATTATCAAGAATTTGTGTGTTAAGACACCTGCAAGAAAGAAATAATATCCAAAAACCATACATGTTGATGGTAAGCTCGCTGATTTGTTAGCATGTAAAGTATTAATACCTAACTATGCAGACCCAGGTAGTCTTGTCATAATAGTCACAATAGGAGGAAAGGAAATTCCAAATATTCTAGTGGGTTTATGGGAAATAATCAATGTCATGAAAAATGATACTCTCCAAACACTATCCCTAATAGGAATGTAGCCTACCACTACCATCGTTCAAATGATAGATCAATCTATGACTAAATTAGAAGTAACTATAGAGAATGTTGTAGTACTTGTTGAATCATGAGAGTATCTAGTTAAATTTATGGTGTTGTAGCTTAAAACACAAAATTTAGGATATCCCCTAATCCTAAGAATAACATGGTTAGCTACTGTGGTAACACTAATTGATTGCAATTCAAGAGACATGACCATTTTCAATGGTTTAAAATCCAAAAATATTTCTTTGTACCCTCTTGCAAAACCATCGGTCAACAACATAGAAAAACATTTGGTGGATAAGCCAAATAATATAAAAAATAAATTTTTATGTTTGGATAAAATTAAAGTTAAAGAGAATCTAGAATAATTTAATGAAGAATTAATCCAAGGTTATGAATAACATGACCATTTAGTAGAAATCTCTACTAGTCTAGAATCTATAGACTCTGCCAGTCAAAAATCTACTGACTCTATGAATCTAAAATATATAGAATATAAAAGCTCTCTTAGGACATATTATATAAAAATTTATTCTATTTATTCATCATATGATCATAGATTTATTTAATAAAATATTTGTAATTGGATAGAAACACAATAGACCCATTTATTGAGTGCATTTCACTGCCCGTTAGCAAGAGTTATTCCTTCTAGAAAAGGATTTGTAGAAAAGGTAACTACATTCCAAATGAAACTTCCTCATCCATGTCCATTGAATTAATTAATGAGTGAATTTAAGAAAATGGAACCTAATCATGTAGGTACTAAACCTCTCATGGTGTTACTAGGAAAATCTTAAACATTAATAGTTGGCTAACAAATGATGAAGAGGATCAACTTTTTAAATTCTTAGAATGACACACCAAGGAGTTTTCTTGGGATTACATTGATATGAAGGTAATTAACCTAAGTTTATATACACATCATATCTACATATAATCAATAAAATTAATAAGACAACCACAAAGAAGAATAAATCCAGCATTGAAAGACAATCAAAACAAAAATTCAAAAATTGTTGGATGTAGGATTTATTTACCCCATTTCAGATAGCTATTAGGTTTCAAAAATTGTAATTATACCTAAAAATAATGGGAAATTGCATGTATGTGTAGATTATATATAATTTAACAAATCCACAAAAGAGATTATTTTCCATTGTCTTTCATTGACCAAGTTCTGGATAATTGGTAGGAAAAAATATCTTTTCTAGGTGGGTTTAGTGGATACAACCAAATAATGGTAGAAACCAAAGATCAAGATAAAACCACATTAACCTATCCTTATGGAAACTTTGCCTATTAGTTACTTCCATTTGGACTTTGTAATGCTCCTAAAACCTTTCAAAGAGTAATCCTAGAAATAATTTTTGACCTCACTCATGATTATGTGGAGGTTTACATGGATGATTTAACTATCCATGGAGGAACATCAATTATTATAAGAACTTACTAATTTAGAAAGATTTTTGAAAATATGTGAGGAACATCAATTATCATTAAGTCATGAAAAATGATTATTGATGATGGATCAATAAATAGTGTTAGGACATCACATTTCTATAAGAGGCATTCAAATAGATCCCAAGAAAGTTGAGATAATCTCCAACCTACCCATTCCATGTACACAAACAGAGGTTATAAGTTTCTTAGGACATGTTGGATATTAAAAATATTTTATAGACAACTTCAGTAAAATAGGTGATCCTATGTTTTATTTGCTCACAAAGGATAGTAAGTTTGTATGGAGTGTTGATTGCCAATAAGAATTTGAAACAATCAAAACCAAGCTTAGTACTACCCTAGTATTAAGAGGACCAACTTGGACATAACCTTTTCATAGGTGTGTGTGTGTGTGTGTGTGTGTGTGTGTGTGTGTGTGTGTGTGTGTGTGTGTGTGTGTGTGTGTGTGTGTGTGTGTGTGTGTGTGTGTGTGTGTGTGTGTGTGTGTGTGTGTGTGTGTGTGTGTGTGTGTGTGTGTGTGTGTGTGTGTGTGTGTGTGTGTGTGTGTGTGTGTGTGTGTTGTTTGTGTGTGTGTGTTTATTAAAGTCCCTAGATAGTCATATAAAAAAATATGGGAGTAAGTCTATAATCATTAAATCTTATGTCATGACACAATTTGGGAAATATACCAATGTGATCTTAAGATATTTCACAATACCTACTATTTTAGTGGTAAAACCATCCAATTAGAGAACACCTTTTCATTAGGTACATATTTAAGCTCAATCTTATCTATTATGCATTTAGGGATAACTGAGGTTGAATCACTTGAATCTATCAAAAAATTATGTATCAAATAGTCCCCTATAATGACTGATAAATATAATGGAGGGGGTTTGACAACCTTAGGGGGATCAACAACATTATGAGATTTACCTTTACTAGGAATTTGACTAGGAACTTGTATTTGGCTAGGTTGATTAATATTTGTAAAAATAGTGTTTACCTTATCAACTATGTCATTTACATGACAAGGCTTGGAGAGCTCTTATTGAAGAATTTATTTTTGTCCCATAATAGATAGGACATCATACATAAACATAGTGACATTAGAATTTTTCATATGATCTAAAATATTAAAATGAGAACTAGTAACTTTGAACTACACCTTGGAAGTATAATTATTACTTAGAACTTGAGTGACATGAGGAACAAAAGGAGACTTATGCTATTGTCCATGATGTTGAGGTATTTTTTGAGTTCTATGAGATTTAGTAGTTATATTTAAAATGGTAGGATACTAAATGGCTTTTGGAGGTGTTGAAGAATCCCTAGGTTACCCCAAATTATCATCCAATATCCTCATCTTGGATCTTATATTGGATATAATTAGTTCATATACCCTTTGTGTAACTTTCCCCATGTTTGCTTCTACATGCTCAAACATATTCTCCCCTTATTGAAGGTTTATTCGCATAGTGTTAGTTGATGCCTTAACCATTCTTGTTTGATATTGAATATAAGCTTCCCATGGTGTCAAGGTGGGCATATTACCTTGATTCATTAGAATGCATTATGGTAGAGGGGGCATTGAGTCATAGCCTTAGAATGAAGGATCATGCAACCAACTCAGATCCTGACACATTTTTCCACTTGTAGCCATTACCATATCATTGGATTTCCCTCCTAATTTCCATTGACCCTCTTTTGCAAGTTTTTTTTTGTGTGGGGACAAAGGCTCTTGAGCTACTTACATATATGGGGTTGTAACTATTTTAAGATCTACCTTGAGTAATTTAGCCTTGGTATTATTGATTTTATGGATAAGGGGATCTATTTTAGTATTGATCAGGGTATCAGGCTTATAATGGACATTGGTATGGCCTATATGAATTTTTTTTATCTCTCCAAAGCCACTAGCTTGTTGTTTTGTTCCTTCAATAATCTCTCAATAGTTTCAAATTTATCCACTTGGCTATCATCAAGATGGGTTTGATTATTTAGAGTGGGTAATGGATAAATGGTAGGTGGGTTGGATGAAGCTTAGGAAAAAGTGTACTGAATAAAGGTTTGCAATGTCATAAATGTACTCTATAGGGGTGGTGTATTTTTACCTTATGAAGTATCGTAGACTCTTCAAAGAGGAAACAAGTATATCATCATGTTTTTGAAGGTTAAGAGGGTTTTAAAAATTTAAGGTTATAAAATATTTCATTTTGGGCCTTACAATTTTCATAGTGGGAGCTAAACTTCTTAAAATAATATAATGATCAGGAGATGGATATTTATTTTAGGGATAAGGACTTATCCTATTGAATCTTGCTATTTTATATGAAATAGAAGGTATCCCAATGAATTTAAAATGGATACCCTTACTAACTGACCTTATAGTAACCTTTAGCATGAGAGGGTTATCTAAATGATGTTATAAACTCTACAACTTGGAGGATCTTCAACTTTTAATGATGGTGGATGCTTCCTCTACTACAAATACTTATTCACAACTCTAGAATTTAGATATGACAAAGAGATTGGGTCCCAATGGGAATTCTAGAAATATTTTAGACTTATATTGTGCCCTAGTTAAGTAAATGGTTGTTCATATCCTCTACCTAAATCTAGTTCAACATGGGAATGGCCATAGCTATGGGTTGCTTAAACTCAGGTTGGAACTTTAGGATTTTTAATGTGGCTATATCTCATGGTGTGTCACTAGAATCATATTATTAAAACTTTATTTATTGGGGAGAAAGGGGAGAGAATGCATGAATTAAAACCTACTTTAAGTGTGGTGATGCACCAATGCTCAATCATCCACTATCAACTTACAAACTTTTATGGCTACTAATGAATACAATGCTGACAAGGATTGATCATATTCAATGACAAAGTTATAAATATGAATATTTTATATGAAGGTCAAAAAGGGGCCTATAACTCAAAGGATGGAAATAAAAAGGTCTATGCAAGACACTATGGATTTATGACATTTCAAGGGAAACTTCACTAGTTAACACTTCACATAACCTGCACGAAACTAAAAGTCTTAAAGTAAGGTACATGAAGGATCTACATATGATGAATATACAACATCCACTCTCTAAATAAAACTTAAATAGAACACACTTAACATTAGATAGAATCTAAACTTGTCTTATATTTCTTTAAAGAGTTTATAAAGTGATTTTAGTAGAGGTTTTATATACCCAGTTGCAGGATACAAATCAAATATCTCAAAGATAGAATTTATAGGAAGAAATCAGGTAAGAGATAAATTAGTGTTTAAGGGGTCATTAATGAGCACAATTACACTCATGGAAACCACCACTATAATCTTTCTTAAGCCTTTCTATTGCATTAATGTCATTGTATATTTCTTAGGCATGATGGAGAATGGGAAGATCAATATTATATGTAAGAAGCAATCCCTACCACTGCATGAATCTCTCTCAATATCATTATAATTAATTCCCTTCCCTATCTTTCTCAATCATACTTGATATTTTTCATGCTACGAGGTAGCTACTTGAGCTTACTCATGATGTTTTTTTTGACATTCATTGCATAGTCACCATACTATCATTACTTTTATATCCCAAATAGAGATATTCTATGAATGAAAACCATTCTCCTTTATTGGTTTTCATATAGTCATGATTATAAATTGAGGTCCATAGGCTAAGGTCTCTTGAGTTTAAATGAGACATGAAAATTTTGTCCAAAAGCTCTCAAAAAGATTTATAGAGATTTAAGAACTTTATATGACTTTGTAAGGTCTACTTCCAGTTATCCAAATCATGTTTGATCTTGAATTTGTCAAGATCTACAACACACAGCTCTAATACCAGCTATCAAGAATCTAGAACACACAAGCTCTGATACCACTTGTTAGGATCGAAATCCTTAATAACACAATTGATTACCTTTGTATAAGCAACTAAACATGGAATTAAACCAGAACTAATAAGTAACTAGAATTTAGAAATAGCACAGAATATGAGAGACATTACAATATTGTATTAACACTCTTCTAGAAGGAAATGCAATGAAGAAATCACACTCTTCCCACACCTCTTGGTCATATAGTAATTCTCCCTCAAGAGTTCTCTCTCTATAAATTACAAACACAATCAACTCAATAACCAAGTTGTTTCCACCAGTCAGTGACAATCAACCCAATGGTTGTTGTTGCCTACTGCCAGTCCACCTATGACAATCAACTCAATCAGTTGCTTTGCCTACAATACCTGTACTTGATGATCAAGTACACCAAGTAGATCTCCTTGATCTTGCTCCTTATTGTGTTATAGATCCCCTTGATCTTGCTACCCCGTAGATCTAACTGACCTTACACACACACCCACAAATCTCCTTGATCTTTCACACCCTACATATCAACTGACCTTACTTACCATGTAGATCTCCTTGATCTTACAACCTGCAAATCAACTAATCTTACGCTTGGAAGAACCCTTGTCCTTGTCCTTAACAGGTCCTTTTGATCCTTGATCACAATACAGCCCCATGGGTCTATTAAATAGATCCCAAAACAAACAATAATTAGACTTCCCAATTACAATAATTAGAAACACAGACTCAAGACTAAAATTAGTCTTTACATGCAAACTGACTGTCCATCTAAAATTAGACCAATACGCATAGACGACTGATGTCGGTCTCTATTTGTCTGGAAATGACCGACATTAGCCGATCCATGACCGATGTCGATAGCTTTCGGTCTACCCCTGACTGACATCAGTTGGCCTAACTGAAGTCGATTACTATGACACTCAAGAACCTCCTCCATTTGCATACCTATAAATCTTTTAGCTCCACAACTTAACAATCTCCCACTTGGAGATAAATAGCTGCACCTATACCTATACCTATACCTATACCTATACCTGTACATCTTCTAATTTTGTTTCCTAGCTTGTATCCCTCTTCAAATTTAATCTTGAACACCAACAAAAGTTGGATGAAGATTCAACTTCTCCTTTGTTCCCAGATTTGTTAACATTTCTACATGGTTCTTATCCTTGTTAGCCACTGTGACTGCAATAACCTTTTGCATCTCTAAAATCTAGCTAACTACGGTACCACCAATAGTGAACACATATCCTGTGGTGCTTCTCCTATCCTCCAAGTAACCTACCATATCTAAATCTACATACCCATGTAGAGAAGTGCTTGACCCTACATATCATGAATACCTGTTGCTGGTCCCTCTCAAATACCTGAGAATCCATTGAACTGCTTTCTAGTGCTTCTTTCCTAGATTGGCAATAAACTTGTTGACAACTCCCACTACTTGGGCAATATTAGGTCTGTTACTCATGTACTCAACCTCATCATGTGATTTAGGACACTGTTTTGTGAACTATCCAAACATAAGTGTGCTAACCAGTTCTGCATCCTGCATATTGAACCTCTCCACTACCTTATTCACATAATCCTCTAGAGACAAAATCATCTTGTGACTTTCCCTATCTCTAGAAATGCTCATGCCAAGGATTTTCTTTGTTCCTTCCAAATCCTTCATGGAAAACCTATGAACTAATTTTACCTTTAGCTCAGCAATCGCCTGCATGTGTGACCCTACAACAAGCATATACACTACATACAGTAACAAGATAATGTAGCTAATATTATCCAACTTGGTAAAATAAACACAATGGTCACATTGACATTGACTAAAGCCATGATTTTTCATACACCTGTCAAAACTTAAACACCATTGTCCTATAGCTTGCTCAAGACCATATAACTTGGCCTTCTATCTCACCTATCCATTCTCTCCTTTTTTAACCTAGGAATCCATTCATCTTTCAGTGCTTTCATCCTAACTGGCAACTCTACCAAATATCCCATTTGGTTCTCTTCCAAAGAATCAATTTCCTTATTCATGGCATGCTCCCACTGTTTCCTAGATTCTACCTGCATTGCCTCTTCAAAACTTCCTAGTTTTCCACCATTAGTGAGAAACAAGTAGTATAAAGAAGGGGAATAATGAATTTGAGGTGTACTTACCCTTTCAATCCTCCACATGGGAGTTTGAGACTCTTTGACAACTTCCTGTCCACCCAAAATTCATTCTGAAAGTGACCGATCTTGGTCACCTCTGGCCAACCTCAGTCTACACCCGATCGATGTCAATTCCTCCTAATCTTTGATGTCAGTTCCCTAACCGATGCCAGTGTCCACCTACCCAGCATCATCGACATTGGTCTGCACATGATCGATGTCAGTTCCTACCTGATCAACATTGGTTCTCACCTGACTGACATTGGTAACTGTGTTTTCCTGTGAGTGATGATTTTTACTTGTGAGCTCATTTTAGATCATAACCTTGTCCAAATCAACACTGCCCTGCTCAAAATTATTTAGCCTCTTGAGCTAATCCATTTCTATCATCTTCTCCTTAAAAACCAAGGCTTTCTAGTTCTTAACTTTGTCAAAAACATTAGATTTCCTCTTAAGAACATGCATTCCCTTCTCACTCATGTGACCAAGCCTATAGAGCCACATCTTTGTATCTACATCTGAAGTAGATAAACCAAAAAGAGAATCAATAATACAAGTAGATAGATAAAGAGTACCTACTTTCTTACCACATGCTAATTCAAGTGCACCCTTGGAAACTTTCCAAGCTTCCACTGTGAGAGTTATTATGCATCCCTCATCACCCAACTTTCCTTTAGAAATTAGACTCCTCTTTAGGATTGGGACATGCATGACATCCTCCAACACTCATGTGTTGCTCATCTGTAATTTTAGCTGCACTTTCCCTTTACCAACCATTTGACAAGGCTCACCAACCCCTAAATAAATCTTTCCAAATTCTCCATGGACACAATCATGGAAAAATACTCTATTTGGGGTTGCATGGAAAGAGGCATCAAAATCTAAAACCCAAGATTTTACTTTATGCAAGGAACATATAAGAGCATCCCATGTAACAATACCTGCATCATTTGCTTCTTTATTTCTTTCATGCTGATCTTCTACCAACCAACAATCTTTCTTTACATGCACTTTCTTTCCACAATTCCATAATTGATAATTCTTGCCATTGAATTTCTCCATTCTTAGCTTAATTTCTTCTACCATTGCTTTACTCCCACTCAAACAGAAACCCCTGTGAGTGACCTGTAATCAACAAACACTAACCTGCTCTGAACTAGGCTTTGATGAACCTTCAACCAGGCTCTAATGAACCTTCAACCAGGCTCTAATGCCATTTGTCAGGATCTACAACACAGCTTTGATACCATCTATTAGGAATATAGAACACACAAGCTCTGATACCACTTGTTAGGATCCAACTCCTTAAGAGCACAATTGATTACCTTTGTATAAGCAACTAAACATGGAATTAAACTAGAAGTAATAAGTAACTAGAATTTAAAAACAACATAGAATATAAGAGATAATACAATCTTGTATTAACACTCTTCTAGAAGGAAATACAATGAAGAAATCACACTCTTCCCACATGTCTTGGGTGTATAGTAATTCTCCCTCAAGTGTTCTCTCTCTCTATCAATTACAAACACAATCAACTGAATAACCAAGTTGTTTCCATCAATCAGTGACAATCAACCCAATGGTTGTTATTTCTTACTGCTAGTCCACCTATCACAATCAACTCAACTGGTTACTTTGCCTACAATACCTATAGCCGATGATCGAGTACACCAAATAGATCTCCTTGATCTTGTTCCTTGTTGTGTTATAGATATCCTTGATCTTGCTACCCTGTAGATCTAACTAACCTTACACACACACACACCCACAAATCTTCTTGATCTTGCACACCCTACAGATCAACTGACCTTGCTTACCATGTAGATTTCCCTGATCTTGCAACCTGCAGATCAACTAATCTTACACTTGGAAGAACCCTTATCCTTGTCCTTGACAAGTCCTTTTGATTTTTGATTACAATACAACCCCATGGGTCTATTAAATAGATCCCAAAACAAACAATAATTAGACTTCCCAATTACAATAATTAGAAATGTAGACTCAAGACTAAAATTAGTCTTTACATGCAAACTGACTATCCATCTAAAATTAGACCAATACGCACAGACAACCGATGTTGGTCTCTATCTATCTAGAGATGACCGACGTCGGCTGATCCATGATCAATGTCGGCAGCTTCTGATTTACCCTTGATCGACATCGGTTGGCCTGATTGATGTCAATTACTATGACACTCAACAACCTCCTCTATTTGCATACCTATGAAGCTTTTAGCTCCACAACTTAATAATCTCCCACTTGGAGATAAATAGTTGCACCTGTACCTATACCTATACATATTCTAATTTTGTTTCCTGGCTTGTATCCCTCTTCAAGTTTAATCTTAAATACCAACAAAAGTTGAATGAAGATTCAACTTCTCCTTTGTTCCTAGCTTTGTTAACATTTCTGTAGGGTTCTTATCCTTGCTAGCCACTGTGACTGCAACAACCTTCTACATCTTTGAAATCTAGCTAACCGCCATACCACCAACAGTGAACACGTATCCTGTGGTGCTTCTCCTATCATCCAAGTAACCTACCATATTTGAATCTACATACCCATGTAGAGAAGTGCTTGACCCTGCATAACATGAATACCTATTGTTGGTCCCTCTCAGATACATGAGAATCCACTGAACTACTTTCTAGTGCTTCTTTCCTACATTGGCCATAAACTTGCTGATAACTCCCACTACTTGGGTAATATCAAGTCTATTACTCATGTACTCAACCTTATCATGTGATTTAGGACACTATTCTATGAACTATCCAACCATAGGTGTGCTAACCGGTTCTACATCTTGCATATTGAACCTCTCCACTACCTTATTCACATAATCCTCTGGAGACAAAATCAACCTGTGACTTTCCATGTCTTTAGAAATACTCATGCCAAGGATTTTCTTTGATGCTTCCAAATCCTTCATGGCAAACCTCTGAACTAGTTTTACCTTTATCTCAACAATCTCCTGCATGTGTGACCCTGAAACAAGCATATATTATCTAACCTCGTAAAAAAAACACAATGGTCGCATTGACATTGACTAAAGCCATGCTTTGTCATACACCTGTCAAACCTTAAACATCATTGTCCTGTAACTTGCTCAAGACCATATAACCTCACTTTCTATCTCACCTATCCATTCTCTCCTTTCTTTAACCTAGGAATCTATTCATCTTTAGTGCTTTCATCCCAGCTAGCAACTCTACCAAATCTCCCATTTGGTTCTCTTCCAAGGAATCAATTTCCTTATTCATGCCATGCTCCCACTGTTTCCTAGATTCTACCTACATTACCTCTTCAAAACTTCCTGGTTTTCCACCATTAGTGAGCAACAAGTAGTATAAAGAAGGGGAATAAAAATTTTGAGGCATACTTACCCTTTTAGTCCTCCACATGGGCATTTGAGACTCCTTGACAACTTGCTGTCCACCCAAAATTCATTGTGATAGTGACTAATCTCGGTCACCTCTGGCCGACTTCAGTCTACACCTGATCGATGTCAATTCCTCTTAATTACCGACATCAATTCCCTGACAGATGTCAGTGTCCATCTACTTGACATCACCAACTTTGGTTTGCACATGACCGACGTCAGTTCTTACCTGATCAACATTGGTTCTCACCTAACTGACATCGGTAACTATGTTTTCCTGTGAGTGATGATTTTTACCTACGAGCTCATTTTGGATCATAACCTTGTCCAAATCAGCACTACCCTACTCAAAATTATTCAGCCTCTTGAGCTAATTTCTGTCCATCATCTTCTCCTTGAAAACCAAGGCTTTCCAATTCTTAACTTTGTCAAAAACATCAGATTTCCTCTTAAGAACATGCATTCCCTTCTCACTCATGTGACCAAGCCTACAAAGCCACATCTTTGCATCTACATCTGAAGTAGATAAACCAAAAGGAGAATCAGTAACACAAGTAGCTAGATAAAGAGTACCTACTTTCTTACCACATGCTAATTCAAGTGCACCCTTGGAAACTTTCCAAGATTTCACTGTGAGATTTTTTGTGCATCCCTCATCACCCAACTTTCTTGCAAAAATTAGACTCCTCTTCAGGACTGGGATATGCATGACATCCTCCAACACCCATGTGTTGCCCGTCTACAATTTCAGCTGCACTTTCCCTTTGCCAACCATTTGACAAGGCTCACCAACCCCTAAATAAATCTTTCGAAAGTCTCCATGGACATAATCATGGAAAAATACTCTATTTGGGGTTGCATGGAAAGAGGCATCAGAATCTAAAACCCAAGATTCTACTTTATCCAAGGAACATATAAGAGCATTGTGTGCAACAATACCTGCATCATTTGCTTCTTTATTTCCTTCATGCTAATCTTCTACCAACCAACAATCTTTCTTTACATGCCCTTTCTTTCTACAATTCCATAATTGATAATTCTTGCCATTGAATTTCTCCATTCTTAGCTTACTTTCTTCTGCCATTGCTTTACTCCCACTCAAATAAAAACCCATGTGAGTGACCTGTAATCAACAAACACTAACCTACTCTAAACTAGGATATGATGAACCTTTAACCAAGCTCTAATGAACCTTCAACCAGGCTCTGATACCACTTGTCAAGATCTAAAACACATAGCTCTGATACTAGCTGTCAGGAATCTAGAACACACAAGCTCTAATACCACTTTTTAGGATCCAACTCCTTAAGAGCACAATTGATTACCTTTGTATAAGCAACTAAACACAGAATTAAACCAAAAGTAATAAGTAACTAGAATTCAGAAATAACACAGAATATGAGAGACAATACAATCTTGTATTAACACTCTTTTAGATGGAAATATAATGAAGAAATCACACTCTTCCCATACCTCTTGGGCATACAGTAATTATCCCTCAAGATTTCTCTCTCTCTCTATCAATTACAAACACAATCAACTCAATAACCAAGTTGTTGTTTCCACTAGTCAGTGACAATCAACCCAATGGTTGTTGTTGCCTATTGCCAACCCACCTGTGACAATCAACTCAATCGGTTGCTTTGCCTACAATACCTGTACTTGATGATTTAGTACACCAAGCAAATCTCCTTGATCTTACTCCTTGTTGTGTTATATATCTCCTTGATCTTGCTACCCTATAGATCTAACTGACCTTGCACACACACACCCACAAATCTTCTTGATCTTGCACACCCTACAGATCAATTGACCTTGCTTACCATGTAGATCTCCATGATCTTGCAACCTGCAGATCAACTAATCTTACACTTGGAAGAACCCTTGTCCTTGTCCTTAACAAGTCCTTTTGATCCTTGATTACAATACAACCCCATGGGTCTATTAAATAGATCCTAAAACAAACAATAATTAGACTTCCCAATTACAATAATTAGAAATGCAGACTCGAGACTAAAATTAGTATTTACATGCAAACTGACTATCTGTCTAAAATTATACTAGTACGCACAGATGACTAACTTTGATCTCTATCTGTCTCGAGATGATCAATGTCAGCCAATCCATGACCGATGCCCATAACTTCCGGTCTACCCCTGATCGACGTCGGTTGGCTTGACCATTGTCATTTATTGTGACACTCAGTAACCTCCTCCATTTACATACCTATGAAGCTTTTAGCTCCATAACTTAACATAATTTATGTAATTTACCTACTTGGGGTGGTGATACCATTTGTCCAACATGTCTACCTTCATGGCATCCTATGGTTCTACTTAGATCCTATTCGAACTTAGTTCCTTTGTATTTACTTATCCCAAGTTAAAAACTACTTTTTTGACCTATAATGAACAAGATCTTGGGATTTAATTCACTCATTTGTTGTCAATGTTGACTCAACTATTAACCCATTGACCCATCTTCCACCATCAATCTACTTGATATGAATTTCCATTAATCATAGATCTACCTGAGCCCATTAACTCTATTAGGTGTTATACACCATTGTATCTCCAGTACGATTGAATGTCAATCATTAATAACCTTCTTTTGAATATAGATAAATATTTCACAAGGCCCAAAATTGACATCTACACACCCATCATTTGATGTCTGCATGATCATCATTGACATCTACATGACCATCAATATTTGAAAACCAAATGGTTAATTGTTGAGATTAATTTTGGCATCTATACACCCATACTTTTATGTTCACATGAACATATAAGGAATTTTTAAATCATAATGGTTATTTGTTGGGGCTTAAAATTTACATTCACTACACATCCTATTCTATAAGTTAATTTTTGAAGGCTTATATCTTGAGATAAAAATCTGATCAACACATGAATTTTTTGTAGAGTAAGATCTCAATATAAAGATCATTATTTCCTTATAACCTTTTGACCTTGATAAAAATCATAAAAATATTTATAAAATATACAAGTGAGATGACCAATACATTCATATGTGACATCTTGATGATGGTCTAGCTCTTCAAAGCTTGATCTATGAACTTTTTCCTGATCCTTGAAAGCTTTATGAACTCTTGAGGCATATGTAAACTTTTTCCATGATCCTTTTTGCATTGATCACCATGAGAACCTGCTTTCTCAAAATTTAACAAAATACACTTTAAGTTTACTTAAAGTGTTTCAAAGGACTTGCAACCTACATGTTATCTTTGGACCACTCATTCCATCTAGAAATTTGCTATTCTATTTAAGCCATTTCTAGGCAAACTATATTTATGTGGGCAAAATTTGGCCAATAGTTACCTAATAGAGGGCTAAGGATAAAATGTTTTAGTATAAATTAATCAAAAAATAAATTTATCCTATGAGATCTAAAGATATTTTAGTAGAAAGATATTTTTGAGGGGAAATTATATATATTATAATAGGTCATCTATTTTTGGGTCAAACTAATAAGTATTTTTTAGGATATTTGAAATGATTTGTGTCATCATCTTCTCCATTCAAGGGTATGTTGCATTCAATCATGAGTAGGGTCTACAAAGGATATTTATAATTATCATCATATCCTAGTCAACATTTTTTATTTATTCACACAAAGGTTGAGTTGGTGGGTATAAAACCATCTTCCTTGTGATGTTGCATTTTGAGATCAATGTGTTCCATGACCTACATCTAATGAATGAATCAATTAGTTATACAAGTTCTCCCTGGGATGACAAGGTATCCCTGTAGATTGGATTTTTGATATAATATCATAAATTCTACCAAGTAATCCCATGAATCCATGGTGATCACTAGGTCTTATATAACCCATTAAGGTTTAACCATAAATCTCTCTACCTTTTAAGAATGATGGGGATTTGGAAAAATCCTTTGGGGTAATGTATTTACATTGTTTTTTTTGTTATCACATTTATGTTTGACCCTAAGTCTATTATGGTATTCTCAATGAGGGTTTTATATATGTGGACATTAATATAGGGTTTCCTGAGTAAGAATACTTAGGTGGGACCATATTTTCCAAAACAATGTTCACAAATTATTCAAATACTTGGATAATATTGGGATCCTTCCTTTTCTATCTAATATTATTTAGACCTAGTTCCCAAACAACCTTGGTATAAATGGTAACATATTTTATGGATTAAAATAGTGGCATATTGACATAAACATTTTTTATTTGTCAGATGAAATCAATCTATGGTTCTTGTTTTTAGAGGTTTAGTTTCTCAGGAAAAAGAGGGGTTTTAGGCACTCCTTTACTAGTTGATTTTCTTGGTTCAAGATTGAAGACTATTAAATGGATATGGGTTATTTAAAATGTCAAGGAACTATTAAGAATGTTGAATTATTATGGGTATGGCAGGTTTTGGGAGAATTATTTTTGAAAGAATTTTAACTTCATATACCTCCATTAAATAAATTGGTATGTCATAATCTCATTAGAATATGTCAGTTTAACCAAAATATTATTGTGTTTAGGTATAGGTTGGGTATGAAATTAAGGATTTATAATTTTATTTAAAGTAAGATTATTTGAAATTAGTGTTGTTTGTTGATATTATTATATTCATTGTGATTATTTGTACTCAAAAAATTGGATAAGTATGGCTAGTTTTTTATCTGTGGTTATTTCTATTGATTGGATGACTAGTATCATTAATAGTTATGATTTATTGGCTTCCATAGTTCATTTTATAATTAATTAAAATTGTTATGGGGTTATAAAAAATTTTGTGGCCAATATCAGGTTACTAATGATAATAACTTGATTCATATCCAGTTTTAGGTTACTAAATTCCATCCATGAGACCCCTTTAGTACTATTGGAAGATGATGATGGGAATGATTTTTTGTTATAGTATTATTCATTATATACATGGATTAATTTATACATGTGAATGATATCATTAAGTGATATTTTTGAAACATCCCAATCACTTATGAAATCCATTTATTTCAAGCATTCCTCATTGATTCCTTTTAGAAGTATTATCTTAATAGACTTTGCATCCAACTTATTTTATTTATATATTTAGATACTAAACATAAATATTTAAACATAGTGATCTAATAGTTCCTCCTCTTTTTATGACATCTGAAAAATGTAATACATTATAAAATCTTTCTATTTTTAGTAGTCCTAATATTTGGATATAAATATATACCTCATATATTTCTAATCCATGGTTGCATTCTTCCCCAATCCCATTAACCATCAAAGTTTTGCATCTTTGAGAGTATATGAAAATAATTTTAGATTGTATGCCTCTTGAATATAGTTATAACTATGATGTATGATGTCAAAATCTAAAAGAAACATGTCAAATTCCTTTCTTACTATTCATTTTAATTTAGGCAAAGCTAAAAGTGGAATATTATTCATGTGTGAAATACATTTAGGGGTTTTGATAGGAAATTCAAATGTTGTGGCGTCATTATCAGGGTTTATATTTTCATGTATTCAATGCTTCTTCTAACCATTCATGCACACTTAGTGATTTTTACAACCCAAGCTTTGAAATCCTTGTTAATATTATTATCCAAAGGCAAAAAATGATCTATGGATCTAGAATTTTTTAGGGGAGAGGAAATATTATAGATGGATGTGATGGAGTGAAATATTCCATAAATTATTTTGGAAATTCAACAATTTATGTCATCTTACTTGGTTGGGTCTAAGAATTTAGATTTAAACTTATTATTTGTAGATATAAGGGCTCAATAGAATATTTTGAAGAGAATTTAAGGTGAAGGGAAAGAGAAATGAATACCAAAATTTTGAGTATAAGGTGTCCAAGTTGGTACTCCTACATGGATATATATTTTTAGGGGTATAAAGATATTATTATTCTTTATCCTTAGATTTCCTAGCTAATTGAGCTAATATCATTTTTTTATTGCATCTTATTATATAATTTCAAGTGATAGGGGTGTACTAATTATAGGTGTATTTATGTGACTTGTAATTGTTATAGATGAAGCCTCAACTTCTACTCATGCAGAAAAAAATAGTTTCTTAGGAAATAATGCACCTAAGTGATCCCTCTCACACTACATATACTCAATCAACCTTTCTGTTGGATTTTTATACCCTTTCATACATGTGTTTAGTTATATGAGGTAAAAATATGTTCCAATTAATCTATTTTGCATAAACTGAACTCTTAACTAGAAATAAGTATAGTTAATCTAGAAAATAGGGGAAAATCTAGAAATCAAGAAATTTAACTCAACATAATAAGATACTAATGTTTGACACCTAATCATATAAATGGTGCCAAAATGATGACAATAATTAAACCATAATTAAAATTAATCCAGTAAGGCTCGCCTACAACATAATAGACTCATCTAAGGGGTAATTATTTGATTTATTAATACTACTACTTTCACTAATTATGAACCCATGGTATGTAGTTGAAATGGTGTTAAAATTATATATGTGACCCTATTATCTTTCAATGGTTAATGTGATTAAATGTTTGTATAGGGAAACACACTTGATTAAAACAATGTAACACACTTGCATTGATGATCTAACTCACCTTGCATGGAAATTAAATAATAGGAAATTAAAGCTAAAAATAAATTTAAGCTTCCTCACACTATATTGATTTAAACTTAAATAAATCAAAAGTACTTATTTAATGAATTAGACATAATAGTAAATATCATATACTATAATTAGATAATGAAGAATTCATATACATAATGTATAAATTAATCGATACTAATGGATAGGATCTCTACCATAATTACACTTGAGTGGGACCTACCTCAATTGGTTTAATGTTAAAATCCCTTGTTATTTCTATAAATGTTTATGTAAACACACTTATATTACAATAATAAACCTATAGCAATGATATTATTGCTATAATGAAATTGTAAAATTCTCATAATAGGATTATTAATCTCTTAAGATTTCTTAATTGTTACTTGATAACCTATGCCATGTTTCTTTCTATTTTGATAAAGAGGAAAGTTATTATTTAAATGTTTAAGTTACAAGATATATTATAACTTCCATATGGATTTATCATAAATTATGAAAACAACCTACACATCACTATAATATATATAACAATCTAACAACAACATAAACTAGGATGAAAAAGGAAAGTAATTTGTTCCATCATTACAATGGTACTAAAGATATGGTCCAATGGAAAAATAATGATAATAATGAATTTTAACATTGACTTTTCATTTTCCTTTATTATATGAACTATTTTAATCCTTAGATTATGGAGGGAGTTTATTTCAAACCACCAATTAGTTTTCACATTTACAACAAGATGTTTAACAATAGGTGTTATGGGTTACTTATAGTTTCTATAAATAACTCAATTATTACATCCATTAGTATAATTTAGCTTACCTAGTTGTTAGAGGTTAGCTTACCTGTCAACAAGGAGATGCTTATCCTTGTTAGAATTAATAAAACTAGAATGGTTAATGGGTTGATTTGATCAAGATGGGTGGAAGGATTTACCAAGGTAATAAATAGAAACTTTTATGGTTCCATTATTTGTACGACCTACTGAGCTAATTTTTATTTTAGCACACATGATGGTAGGCATCATGATAGAGCACCATGAGGACTTGGTCAAAATATCCATAAGGACTAACTCCCAATCTAATACTCAATTAAAAAAATGCACCAATGATGAAAAACATAATGATAATGTTAATGTAAGAATATGGATGGACTCAAGAATAATGTGTAAGGAATCACCGAATGAATTCATATAAACTAAGTAAAGACAATAGTGTTGAAATCAAACAAATAAGAAAGTGAAAAAATAAACATACAAATATAAAAACAAATATAAATTCTAAAAATAAAATAAATAGAAAGCATCTTAATAATGGGTTTGCCCTAGTAGGTCAATTCAAGGATGACTAACTAGGCTTAGATAGGACAAATGTTTTTAGATTTTGAATTTTTCAAATGTTTTTAGAATTTTGAGCATCTCAAATAAATTGAGAATGATGAGATACTAAATGGTCCAAGTGCACAAAATGATGAGAGCATAGAAAAATTGAATTGATGCTTACAAAACATTGAGAGCATGATGGCAAAGGGGGTTTGATCTGACCTCAATGTGAATCAAACATGACCCACATAGTCCTAAAATAGCCTTATTTCATAGTAGTTCCACCTTATAATAGAGGAATATGACTAGTGTAGTAGCCAATTAAAAAAAAATAGGTGAAATTGGTATGATTTCATAGTATGGTATATGAATGGCCCATTAGTATGTTAAGGCACAATAAATAAATATTTCCCCTAGTTTTCCCATAGGTGGTTATATCTAGTAACAAGACTAGTGAAACACCGATTTGCCCATGTAGGTAGATATAATCAAGCTCACATAAATAAACAAGATAAAAATGGAATAATAAATGAAAGATGAAACTACCAAAACTTCTATCTTACTGCTCTAAAATACTACCTCTATCTGTAATACTTGATATAAATGTTAAAATTGATCTAGTTTTATGTGCTAAAAATGTGAAACTAATGGATAAGCCAAATTCAAATGAGCTAGGATAGTCTGTGATGTAAAACATGTTTTGGTTGATAGAATGGAATGGTAGCATGAATAAGTGATAGGATTGTGATAGGCTGGTAGAATTCTAGAATAATAATATGGTAGAAAGGTATGGTATAAGGAATAATATGGATAATATGGTAAAAGTGTTACCCCAAGTGAGAGGGTGAATGGCAAGGGTATACGATAATGGTAAAAGGAATATGAAATAACAATGACCTAGTGTTTGTCTGATGATGATGGTATGGTACATGTTTGTGGCATGGTGTGGTTTTTAATTATTTTTTTCTTGCTGATGTGGAGATGCACATCTTGATCAATAAATGATACAAACAAAATAATTAATCATGTTAATTGTTAGCCCACAACTCATCTAAATATCTACTTTGTTAAGAATGGGTTACAAATTTATATGCCAATGATGTTGTTATGATCTTCATTGGTCATTGATTCTATTTCCTTCAAGCATGAAGACAAAGTATCTTTGTAGACTCTATAAAGGAATGTGTAGCCATGGATGGTAAATAGGGATAACCATTGGTTGATAGGTTTGTTTGTGAAATGGAATGGTGGATTATAATAGAATGTATGACTATGGGGAAATAAATAAAGAAGTATATTTTCAGACACATACAATGTTGTTTATTCTAGATTTGATATAACTTTGGATGAGATGGGGTGAAATAATTTTGAATATGCTCTCGATAAGACCACCAAATGTTTATGTTTTTAGGCCTAAGAGTAACTACCATCTAATTAGATTTTATATTGTAATCTATTTTGATTTGGTCATTGATTTTATCTTCATTAAATAGTGAATAAATTTTGTAATCAACTATTGACACCTCAAAGAGGTTTATACCAATGAAGTTTTCTTGATTTTCCCATAGTGCCTTTCATAAGGTTTCACTAAGGAATGTTGACTTTTGACTTTGATTATATTCTAGCACCTCTGAAAAGGTTTTACTAGGAGATTATTATTCTTCTTCATGAATTTGGTCTTGGCCTCCCTAATGTTATTCAACTGATGTCACCATGGATGTTGTTCAATAAGGTGTGATTTTGTCAGTCCTAATCAACACTTGTGGGAAATGAAATGTCAATAATATGGCTATGTTGGTTGGTGGTAATGGCATGTGGAATGGTAATGGAATGGGGTGATAGAACACAATCTTTGTAGAAGATAATAGGAAAAATTATGTCGATTCTAAATTAATCATCCTAAAAAACCATATAAGGATCACAAATGTATTCAAATTGATCTACAAGGCTTGTGTAAGCAATATTGTAATAGTTGTAAACATATTCTGAATATGAATCTGATTATGACTCAACAAAATCTAAATCTAATGTCAAGACTATTGATTCTACTTCTGATGCTAAATTTGATGTCAATTCAATAATAAAACCTAACTCTAACTCTAATTATTCATCTAATGGTTAATTTTTTACAATAATATATTATTGAAGATTTGATAGTGGAAAAGTAATGGCTAATGATGGCATAACAGGCTCCAAAGAGATTGGTTTATCAAAATGAGGTTCCTCTAGGATGGGAAAAGGATCAATAGACAACTCCTTAGAGACTATCTTGATAAAGGGAAGCTCTTAAAAAATAGGCATATGGTCAAGGTAATGATTTTCCCAAAGGTGGTTATAACCATTTAGAAGTGACTTAGTAAAGATTGGGTTGTCAAAGTAAGACTCCTTGATAATAGGTATAGGATTGAAAGGTGATTCATCATAGGTTAACTTATCACAAATAATTGGTTTAACAAAAAAATTGTTGTTTGGTTGGTTCTCTTAGACTTGGTTTCCAATGAGTTGGAAAATACCAATTTTGAGTACTTCTTTGTCTTTGAAGGATTGGCTTGATTGAAGAGGTATTGATTGGATTGATTTTGGTTCAATAATTGGTAGGGTATTTCTAAAGTGGGGAAGACTTTCAATGGATGAATGATGATCGATGGTTGGATAATGATAGGGTATCTTGTAAATTTATTTCTCACATAATCTAAAGCATGAATTCTTGGTATAGAAATGGTAGGGCATTACAAAACTTGGTTTCTCACACAAGCCAATGGATGAGGTCTTGGAATAGAAATGGTAGGGGATTATGGAGCTTGGTTTCTCATATAGTCTAAAGGAGGGATAATAGTATAGGCTGAGGAATAGGTGGTAATGAAAGGGAAAGTTTTATATGCCAATTGGCTAAAATAAGTTAGTACCAAACATGATGTTTGGTTTTATTCCCTAGATTGAGTATTACAAGGAGGATATGGATCCATCTCAAAAACCACTTCTTCACCATAGGGGTCTTGATCATATTCAATTTGTGCATACATTATATCATAACTTGTATTAAACATAATTAAACCATAAGTGTATCTCAACATATCCTCATAAATAACAAAATCTCCATAAAAAGACCTAGATTTTTACAAACTCTAAAAAATAATGTCCAAAGGAAAAATAGTTCAAACTTGGTCTAACTAGGTCTAGGGGAGTCGTATCTCAAAAATGGTTTGTGTTAAAACTTGGTATAAAATATCCTAACATCAAATGTCTAACACAAAATATCATACATAAAATATCAAGTGACTAAATAATAACTAGTATGTCAAATGTTTAGGTCAAAGTATTCTAAACAAGGTCTAAACTAGGAAAGGGAAAAGAATCTTTAGGCCTTTTATCTAAACTTGGAGTCAAAATCTAGGCTCAAATAGGTTGTGATAGGAATTTTGGAAAAATGACATCAAAATATAGTCTTTAAAAATATATGATGTGATTATATTTAAACTAACAAGTTTGGAACAACTTTGATATAAACTTGACACAGGGAATCAAACATAAACATGATCAGTTGGTATAAGTCATAATAAAAAAGGTACCTAGAAAAAGGTTGTGCTTTCTCAAATAAAGGAATAGAAAATGATGAGGATAGGATATAAACAAAAAAACAATATTTTTAAAATTTGGATAAGTAATTATCCTAAATTATGAAACCCAAAAGAGGAAGATATGTGTATCAACCCCTGTGTGGTGAGGCCTAAATAGAAATCAATCAATGTTTGGATCCAAAATTTTAAAATTTAATTGAAATATCAATATTTTATGACTATTATTTTGATGACCAAATAATTTTAGACAAGATTAGATAGCATGACTATGATAAACAAAGATCCAAATGTCAGACATGACATAGTTTGGTAATAATAATGATTGGCTTGGATACAAGATAAGACAAGCTATTTAAAATAACTTGGGTAGTATAATGGTGTTATTAATCATAGAATATATTATCAATGGTAATTTTTCAAAGAATTTTTAAAGTCACAAACTTGATAATTATTTGGGTAACATAATGGTACCCATTTCAGTCAAGAGACACACACATAAACAATGTTAGAAAAAATTGCAAGGCATAAGTGTGGTATGAAATGGCTAGCATAATGCCTCCTTAAACAAAGGAGTGATGTATAAAAAAGTTGTTTTTTACATGGTATAAATAAACGTATAGGTTTTATCTTCAAAAAACCAAGCAATGAAGAATAAATGACCAAAATACAACTAAGTATAATCATCCTATATCCTATCAAGGTGTGGCAAATTGGGGTTGAATAGAACTTATTTGTTTTTTATCATCTATATTTATCCCATGTTTACACACTTCATGTATGCACACAAGAGAAGTAACACATCAATTGAGTCTACATCAATTTTTTTTTTGTTATGAAAAGGTCTTGTCTTTTTCACAACCACTGCATCCATCACTTTCTTAGTGTAGTTTGATGTCCATATTGATCATACATCCTAAGATTAGCCTCCTACTAATGGAGATGGTTTAACCACTCAAACCACTATCCCAATGGGGTGATCCCAATTCTTATACCCACCCCCATTATAGAGGGGTTGAATATGATGCTAGGAGATGAAGCCTTAGGTCAAAGATTCCTTAAATAACTTATGGGAGGTGATAAAGTCCCTCTCACAAGCCAAGATATAATAAAATAAATGACAAGTAGAAAGACTTTATAGTCACTTTTAGATCACCCAATACTATGTGAGTTTAGGGATATCTTAGGTGATGACTAAGAACTAAAATGTAATGGAAAGGCACTTTTGATCTCGTGATTTCCGTATAGGGGATGAGGGGAGAGCATACACACACTATCCTTTTCACTAAAAAAATAATAAACAAATAACTTATAAGAAAAAAATGAACTTGATCAAAATCATGTAAAATAATATTATGTTAGTTTCATTTTAAGGCACCAAAATGAAATGTGTTGTCAAGTTTGTCCCCTTGGCTTTGATTTAAACTTGAAAAAACATTTAAGGCATAAAAAATGAACTAAGTTCTTTTAAGATACCCTAAAGATGTTGTGATCAAGCTTAAAACAAGTTTATAATTAATTAGTTTCATTGTTAGGAACCAATTTAAATGTTTGTATTAGTGTTCATGGCCCCTTGGCTTATTAACAAATTTAAAAGAACTTGTACAAACCTAAACTAAGCAAAGACATAGCTATGTTCATTTTAAGCACCTTAAGTATAAATGTTTTATTTAGCCTAATTAATTTTAAACATCAAATTTAAATTTTATAAACTATCTAAGAATGTAAATTGATGTTCAATGTTTGTCTTAACCTTGTAAAAACAATAGAGTAACCCCCTACTTAGAAACACTTTTAGTTGTCATAAAATTAACTTTAAAAAAGTTCTCAGGTTTGTGTTTCACCTATAAACCCAAAGGAAAAAATGTTATGATAAAAAATACTTTTTATCTCAATAAAACACAAAAATTAATATTAAACTTATGAAAACATGCAAACAATAAGTTAGAAGGCTAAAAAAAAAAAAAAAAAAAAATAGACAAAAACATAAAAAGCTATAGTTCATATTTTAATCATAACTTTATATATATATATATATATATATATATATATATATAATTTTATCATTAAATTTTTAGAGGTTGTTTATATGTCCAAATTTCATCTCTATAGAAACATTCAAGTAAAACACATGAATAAAAAACAAGTTATTATCTCTTTACTAGATGTTTTTACCATAAAAATAGAAAAAAGAAAGTGAGTCACTAAAAGAGTCATAATATCTAAACTAAACATTAGATTTAATGAAATTTTGAGAGAATTAGGATGAAAACAATAATAAAAATCTATTTTTATTTAAAATAAAATCTATTTTAATAGCCTTTTTTTCCAAATATGTAGGGTACGCAATCATGTCCCATTGGCGTGTCATTTGTGATCATAAGAATTTAAAAAAGGGGGGAGTTTAGATCAAGTGTTAGTCTATAAAACCATGAAATCAACACACTAAAATACAAACATATCTAAGACTATATATTAAGGGGATCTTAATAAACAAACAATAATTGAAAATCCAACTAAAATGCAAAGAACTAGAATCTTTACCTTTCTTGAGAGCTCTAAATGATTTATTCATTGGATTAATAGGATTGTGCTCAAAAGGTCTTCATCAATAGGGATTGGCTATCTCCATATCCATTTGGCATAATTCTTGGCTTGGATTGGCTTTATTTTGGCATTATAACACTATGTATTTTCTTTGTGGATCAACTCTAGCATTAAAACTTTACTATGTTTCAAGATCTCTAAATGAAGAGATCTAAGATTCTGTTTATAAATTTTGAAATCAAATTGGAATGGGTTAAATCCTTACCTTGGTTTAATTATAAGTAACTCCAGTAGATTTATGATTTGTTAATCACTCATGATTTTCAATAAATAGGCATGGGTCTTTATAAAGATATTTTTAGATATTTTCTAAAAGTGATAACTAACAAAAGGTAATGATTAACCTTTAATATGCTCTTGATATTTGAATTTTACTTTTGGATAATTGATTTAATTTCTCATGGATGAATTCAATTAGGATTTGATTAGGATTTGGTGTTATTTAACCCTTGTTAGACTTTTGAACATTTTTGAATGATTTTGAATTAATTGATGTGTGTATTTGGTCTTTTTAATTGATTTATGGGCTTAATTGATGTATTTGCATGGTCATGAAGCCAAATTTGAGACTCTTGGAAATTTTTAGGTTAGATTTTCAATGGTTGGTAATAATTTATCTAATTTTTATGAAGTCATTGGTGGCCAATTTTAGGTGTATACAATATCTATATGTTAACTTACCTAGTTTCTTTGGTTTATCTTACCTATTTTCTATGGGTAAGTTTATGAATAATCCAACTATGATATTTATTTACTAAAGTTACATTTTTTGATTCATAATTTATCCTTAAGCCATACATGTAATAGATTAATAATAAATCCAAAATAGAAAGGATGATAAATGATAAAATATTATTCACAAAATAAAATAAAATTAACATAAAACATGAAATACTTATACAAAATCTTCATTCAATACTATATATCATAAAGGGATATAATATGTAACTTTGATATACTAATGGGATAATTGTAAGGATTAACAAAGTGGTTTTATGAGGTCATTAAGGGTTAATTTATTAGATCATTACTTGGGATAACAAGTATTATATATATATATATATATATATATATATATATATATATATATATATATATATATATATATATATATATATATATATATATATATATTATACTTGTTATCCCAAGTAATTATATATATATATATAACCATGAATTATAAACACATAAAAGTACCCTACATTCCCACAACTTGTTCCTTGCTACTCAAGACCCCTATGGAGCCATCATTCAACTATGAATATTGGAAAATTGCATGAGAAAGTATTTAACACTAATAGTATATATTTATAGCATCATAACCTAATATACTCTCCTACTACACTAAAATAGACCTTATGTCCATAATGAGGCCAAATGTGTTGCTCAAAATTAAAATAGGATGGGGACATGTCAATGATATGATTGTTTTTTGGTGTACTTTTCACTTTTGAAAGTTATTTTTCTTTTAAATTTTCCTTATTTTTGTTATTGTTATTACTTTGATATACTAGCTTGTGATATTTATATATTTTTATATTTCCCTCCTTTATGGATATTCAAAATACCAATAATGGGTGATAATATGAATACCACATGAGATTTTACACATATCCACTAAATAAGAGAACCTTGTGACTGTGAATCTTAGATAATCCTAAAATTACACTTTAAAATAGAGTGAAATCTCATCACTAAGCTAAGTGTTCCTCAAGTGAAATATAGGAAAGGGTAATATGGGTACTATGGTAGATCTAAAAAATGTAAGATAATATAATGAAGATATTATAGTAGTTGTGCCAATGAAAGGATATTTTTGATTCAGATATACTAGGCATAAATGGATCTAATTATAAGAAAGTAAGTCAAATATTTAAAATAGGTGAATATTCCACACTAATCTTCACCAACATGGATCCTATATTCCTATATCAACATGTGATTTATAAATGACTATTTTATATTAATTTCAATGATAAAATGAGTTAAAAAATTGTTGGAAATAAAATGTAAATCATACTAAAACTAGAAATGAAGCATAAGATAAGACAAATAATGAGATTAACACAATATGTGATTTGTATAAACCCAAAGTATAAAAAAATATATTTGGTGAGACAAATTATTCTCCCTTTCCACTATGTAATTTTAAAATTATACAAGTTACTAGTAAACATACCTTCATGGATATATATCTCATTACTACACTCTCCAACGCTTTCACACAACATTGATTTTCACTCTCTAGACTCTACATATTGATCCAACACAACTTAAGAAACCACTAACAACTAGGAAATAATGAGATAACATGAAAAAGGACACACACTTGAAAACTATAATGTGAACCCAACTTTAAGAATTATCACTAATTTCTCTAATGATATATGAATTTAATAAAGAACTTATTATGCCCTTCCATATTGTAACCCACCAAGGACTTAAAATGAACTATCTCCAAGGAGAATAATAATTTATACTTACTTCTTTTCTTGTGTTTTTATTGATAATGAAATAACCAATTTAATCAAACTAGTGGTTTTTAAATAATTAGAGCAATTTAATAAATGTTTCCTATAGATAATAATGGTCATGCAACTATTGCCTAAAAATTCCATTGGTCACATAACTACCTCTTATATTTAATAGTATTTTCATCATCGTTGATGCTACCCTCAGATTAAATTTTGTAATCTATTAACTTCATGAATACAATAATTAATAAACCATACCAACTCTAATTTTTACACTACAACTTAACAGTTTAATTTACATGAATAATATTGAATAAGTGTCTTACATTGTGGTTTACATACATGAATTACATAATTGAGTATAGTGGAAATGAGCTATACAACATGCATATTAAACTAGATCCATATTTTTTATCACACCTCCCTAATTTGAGGATGTTAAGTCCCTAGAAGCTTTAATAACTCTTTAAGTGAGGAAATATATTCCCTACATCTTCTCTAATATACCATTTATCTTTACTAGGTAAATGATCCTTTAACCTAAACAACAAATGATTTTACACTCTTCTTCTTCTTGTCCTCTCATAATTCTATAGAATAACATCCTCCTCTAATTTCAACTAACTATTATGGACAAGGTATTCAATTGAATGTTGAAACAACCCATCTTCTTCAATGTCTACCTTGGAAGTTTTATAAAGACATAAGTTCTCAACATTGACAATGAAATAAATATTCATATAAGGAGGAAAATAAAGTATAAATATTTTATTCCTTATTTGTTCTATAATTTCAAATGACACATACCTAGGAGCCTTAGTCTTCTTAATATTTCATTATATCCTCTCAAAACTCAATTATAACCATACACTATATTCAACATTGAAACTATGCTCAATGATGTGTTAATCATGACTTTCTTTGTCCTTTTGTTGTGACTCAATTAACCTCTCTTGAAATTGGATTTGAATTTTATGAATCTTATCAATGAACCTTTCAGATTTTTCAGCCTTTAGATCCATTTTTTATTTCCTTTATATGATTGCCTCAAAATATGATCAAATACACATTGAGGTAAGTAATTAAAACAAGTTTTAAAATGATTTTATCTAGATAATAATGCACTCCCTATTATTTAAATGTTGGATATACACCAATTTTTCATTCCATGTATTAGGAAGATTCCTATTGTGTCATCTCAATATATATACCAATTTTTTGTTCACAACTTATATCTACCCATCAATTTTTGGATGGAAAGTGGTATATTGTTTTACTGGTATCCATCTTCTCCCATAATGTGGCCCAAAGCTTACAAAAAAATATTGAGTGCTGATATAAAAAATTATAACTAAGAAAACCATAATAACACATTATCAAAGAAAAAACTTTGTAAAACACTACCTTTGACTTTCTTATTATAAGAAATAAGAATACACATCTTATTAAACTAGTCCACAACCATAAAAACATAGTCATGCCCCTTCATTGACATATACAACCCACCTAAAAAATACATGGAAATTATTTCCCATGGTGTATAAGGAACCAATAATGTTATATACAAACCCAAATTCTTATTAATAATCTTGTTTTACCTACACAACACACATCCTCTTATGAACTTAGAAAAATCAAACTGCATATTATTCCACTAAAGTATTTGTAACACCAAAATTACATAAAATGTTTTATGTATGTGCTTATGTAATTATATAAAATCTAATTATTAGGTATCCAAAGCTTATAAAAATTGTAGAAAAACCCATTTTTATGGTAATAATCCCCCTAAGCTTAAATCCCACACTTTGGGACCTCTTTACTTGAAAAAATGGCTCCCAAAAATATACATCAACCTTATATCCTTATAATTAAGACTGACACATAAAATAAACATATCAACTAGTTTTTTAGTAATACCTTTCTTATATTTGACAATAAAATGTGATTATAAAAAAACTCCATCCATTTATATTATCTAGTTTGATAAAGTTTGGTTTGTGCTTGTAAGTATTGGTCATGTTAATGATATATGTGGAAATAATTTCCTCACCCATAAGATAGTATTTCATTTTCTTGATCAATTGAAAAATAACATATAGTTTGTATCATATGCATAATAATCAATAATTTCACCATGAAATAATTATGAATGGTAACATATGGGATCACCTCTTTGTAATATTAAAATAGCCATAACATACTTACTATCATTCAATTCCACCTCAAATTATAGATATAGCTTAATAAAATAATATTGAATCATGGGTAATATTATGTTTAAACATATGAAATGCATATTGATACTTATTATCCTAAATAAAAGTCTCTCCACTTACTATAATGGCATGTAAAAGTGAAACTATGGAATAGAAAGCCTTAATTAAGTTCCTCAAATATTGATGTGTACCCACAAAATTCATTATTTTGGTCAAATTACAAGTCTTTGTCCATTAATGATGGTATACATCTCTATCAAACCAATACTCAACTCCCCATGTCTATTTACATTCCCAAAGCAAACAAATGATTGTTGAGAAAAAACACATTTATTCTCAATTAAGAAAATTTTCTTGTTTAAAACTTTCAAAACATGTTTTAAATAATTGATATGATCATTAAAATTTTTGGTGAACACAATAATATCATATAAATATTCAGTGACAAGTGAATCAATAAATGACATCATTACCTCATTCATCAATTTCATGAAAATTTATAATGCATTACATATACAAAAAGGAAACCATTCATACAACCATATCATTGTCCTGAATGTTTTCTTCCAAATAAACTCTTATTTAATCATAAATTTATGATATCAAATTTATACTATATCTTATTAAAATACTTGACATGATAAATTTGATATTTAACAACATCAATATGTGGAAGTGGTTACCTATTCTATATGGTTATTTTTTTAAGTCATTTATAATCAACACACATTATCCATGAACCATATTTATTAGGTACTAAAAAAATATGATAACCACATGGATAAGTACTAGGATTTATTACACCTTGTTTAATTAAAGACTTTAACTATTATTAAAATTTAATTTCATCCTTGAATACAACCTATACAACCCAAGATTTAGAAGTGGAATATCCATTAGAAACTAATTTTTATGTTCAATAGGACTCATTGATGGAAACCTTATGCGCTCATGAAATACTTCATTAAACTATTACACCAACTCTCCCATACATTTTTTCTCTTTTTTAGCAATCATTATACATAAAAGTTTATGTAGGCATTTATTTATCTTTAAAATATCCTAAAAGTAAAAAAATAAATGTTCTACTTGCATTAATAAACATCTTATGTTTAGAATAACTTACCTAATATATTTTATAATCATGTTTTTAGGATAAAATTTTGTAGCTCTTTACACTATTTAAAAAATGGTATTGATTAGCTCTCCTCATGACCACAAAATCCTAGATATAAAAATAAGGGATTTTAACCACTACACCACACACATCAAGAGTCACAAAATCCACTATAACTTCATTAGTGAAATGTGAATTAAAACCAAACTTAATTTTTTATTATTTTTCCACCTTGATGTCTACACATTTCATTACACATTTATTCATCCATCCCAAATAATATATTCATGGATTATTTTAAATATCTATCCCCAATTTGTCTATTAACTCTTTGCTCATAAAAGTTTGTTTTTAATAAGTATAAAAAATAACATCTAATTTTATTTATTTCATATATAATTTAAAATGGATAATCTTAGAAATTTAACTTTATTGATAACCATAATTACCTAAACATATATATTCATTAACATAGGTACAACACAAATTCTCATCCACATAATAGCTACAACTAATGTATTCACATTTTAGAAATAACATAACCTTATTATTCTTATTGTTCTCGAATGGATGTCATCTTGGATTTATCTTCCAATAGTTTTCCTTAGAATGACTATAACCATCACAATGACTTCTGGTGTGTTTCTTGAGAAGAAATGTATCTTTTTGCTTACCTTTTTCTTTACCCTTATGATTAAAGACACCTTGTTCTTTTGGAGTTATTTGAGAGGTATATGGATTCTCATTCTTCCTTTTCATTACTAACTAGTGAGATTGAGAATGAGCCTCATCTACATGTAGGCTTGGTTGATAGGATAGGTATCCTTAAATGAATATGATTCCCACCAACATACTTCATCAATATTTCATGATCCACTATATATTTTCCCATTTGGAAAACTTTCTTTAGGAACTCACTTTTGTTCTTCTATACACTCTAGCCTTGCTTTTGCCTAAGATATTTGCAATACATAGTCCTCTCTTACCTATATAAAAAAGTATAAAAATACTTATTGGTTAACTTCTTAAAATAATATGGGATGGTTAATTATAAATCAAACTAAATACTAGAATGCTCTTAAGGCTAAATTTGAGAATAAAAAAAGGATTTAGATAGCTATAGAATTGAGGGAGTTGGAAAACAAGTTGTAAATATGAAAATTAGGACACCCATGATAGATAAATATGTAGGGGTGTAACAAAGTCCTATTTGAAATCCCCTCCAAGATAAATAAAAAAATGAGTGTGGTAAAGGAAATAATAGGGTTGAAAAGGTAGGTTGGCCATTTAGGATAAGGTAGCTAAAACTTATTTCAAAATTATAGATAAGAATAAGGGTGAAATATACTCAGCTTAAGGCCTAATAAAATTCACTATAGATTGATTAACAAAACACAAGGTTAAGAAGGATAAGGATAGTGCTCAATTTACTACTCTTATGGAATACATTAACATTTAGGAGTCAACTATTTAATAATTGGTTGTCATGTTTGTTTATTTTATACTTTATTCTTTTCTAAAGATTACCGTTGGACTAGAGAGTGGTTTGGTATAAGTTTCTCTATTTATTGATTCAACCTGGGAGATAGATTTTTTTGGTTATGGAATATTCTAATGTTTTTTTTTTACTTTTTTTACTCTTCCTAGTTATATAAACCGTGTAAAACCTATGCTCTTACCCAATAAAATTAAAAAAATCATCCCACCTAGTAATAGGAGGAAAATTCTTAACAACTAAGGTATTAAAATTAATTTCAAACCAAGTTATATCATGGTTTTTTAATTTTAATCTTAGAAAATAAAAAATTTATGATGTAAACTAAAATATACCTCTATTTGGTCCAACCAATGGTTTAGCCTCTCTACATTCACAACTCCTTCATATGGTTGAATATTTATCATTTACACATCCTTTAATAAATGTGGAGCTTGTTTGCCATGAAATTTTTATTAAAATTCTCATGATTTGGATCATCTTATTTATTTAATTTCAATGACTTCATATAAACACCAAGCTTATCCATGAGAATCCAAATGACAAACTCTAGCTGATCAAACTTGATCATAGAAATAGAGATGTTATCAACTCCTTCAAGATTTTTAAATAAATAATCAATTTCATGGGAAAATTGTTCATCATAATGAGCCATAATTTTTATCTCTTTCTTTCACTTCCTTATTAGAGTGTCTTTTTCAAATGGAATTAGGAAACCTTAACGACTATCATTACTTGTTATAGTGATGAGGATATACTAAAATTTAGTCAAAAAGATATAAATCACACAAAATGATTAAAAATAATACTAATATAATACCAATATAATCCATAAACTAAATGGATATTACACTCTAAGCTTTAACAACATGTAGCTTATACTCCTAGATTAACATATAATTGATAGATGATTATTCTAGACTATTTAAAATGCTAAAACAAAGATAAAAAAGTGTTGGTAATGAAAATTAAAAAATAATAAATATAAAATTAAGCATAACATAATCAAAAGTAGGAGTTATCACACTATATGACCTAGATATACTTGGTGTGGGGAAAAATATAGTGGGTGAGGCAAATTATTCTCCCACACCACTATGTAAATTGACAATTGTGCAAGTCAATGTCAGACATAGACTTCATAGATAGAGATTTAATTACTACACTATATAAATCTTGGCAAAAATAATATTTTTCACTTATTATACACTCAGTAGGGATAAAATACACCTATAAAAACCACTCACAACTAATAAATAATGAGACAACATGAACAAGGACCTGAACTTGTAAACTACCATGTGAACCTAGCTTCAAGACGTCTCACTAGCTTCTCTAATTATTTATACCTTCATTAAATATTATATTTTACCCTTCACCTTGAAACATACTAAATACATAAAATTTAAAGTCATAAAGAATAACAATCACATAAAACTACTCCTCTACCCATATTTTGATTGGTTATAAAACTACTAGGGTGGTTTCATAACTATCACCCATAGACCGTAGTGGTTATAAAATGACTACCTAAAAATACTTATATTTATGAAATTACCACCTATGATTATCAATATTTTCCTCATCTTTAACTAAACCCTCAAATTTAAATTCTTTTGTATTATGAATTAATCAATACAATAATCTCCCAACCATCCTAACACTAATTCTACCTCTGCAACTTAATTGAATAATTAAATTTACATGGAAAAGGTTTAATATGTGCCTTACATGGTTATTTTCATACGTGAAGTACATAATTGAGTATATTGGAAAGGAAATATACAACATTCCTAATAAAATAGGTCCATATTTTGAATGAAAGTAAATTTTCATGACAATTGTATAAAGGTGAGGATAAGACCACAAGTGGAGGTTTTATGAGGTAAGGTAGTAATTTCACTAGGTAATCCATGTAATTTAATTATAGGTCTAAAATAAACAAAGGTAGTATTAAAAAATATTATGGGAAGATAAACCTAAGATGGGAATATCTTAACAAAGATAAATATACCAAATAATCACAAATGGATGTAGTGGATGGATAAACCCAAGATGGAAAGTCTATAAAAGAAAGCTGCCAGAGAATTGAAAACTATGTAATGGTTGAATAAACCCATGAGGTACATTGAAATCATAGTAAATATACTAAAGAATCACATAAGATGTAAGGGCTATATAAAATCATGAGGGAGAGATAGTAAAAACCAAGTACCAAAAAATCACAAAGGATGCAATGGATGAATAAACCCAAGAAAAATATAAGATAGTAGGAAATAAAGTAAATAACATGATATATAAAAATTAAAAAGTGAAATTATTAAATGACAAATATAATGAAGCAATATTAAAAAATGTGAAAATAATATAAGAAAAAATATATAGTAAATATATAATTAATCTTAAATGTCTCAACATATCATTACATGTATTATCAAAAGAATCATAAATTTCATGTTGCAATTAATATTGATCCTCAATAATTCTCTCTTCTACTCTCTTGTGGATCAACACAAAAAAAAACTTGAAAATAACCTCAATACATAAATTAGGTGTGTTCTAATTTAGAGGATAGAGATCCTCTATCTATAATTAAGGAACAAAGGGAAGAAAATATTTCAACATGAGAGGACATTATAACTATAGGGGAGGTTATTCCTCCATCCTATGAACATGATGTGATGGTCATAGAGAATATTTGTTCCCCTTTATTTAATATTTGTGTATATGATGTTGACATGTTCTACTCTCAGCTACAAAGTGAGAATGACACTCTATCCAATGTAAATAATGATTTTATTTCTTGGGGACATATGTGGGACTTGTCTTTGAATACAACATATCTATCCAATGATATGAAGTTAGATCATGTTAAATCATCTCTAAATTTTGTTAAAAGGAATTAAAATCTATTATAGAATTATTATTTGTCATAAAATATTCACAAAAGTCCCTATGTAGTGAAGAAAAAAGTGGTATTCATGTATCCAATCTAGGAGTGTTGTTTCTTTAACTGTTTACTATATACTACACATTTTTGGACTAAATTACCATGGGAATTATGAAATGCACAAAATTTTATTACATGATGAATTCATAAATCCTCCATCAAAAAACTTAGTGTTGTTGGGCATGGTGAAAGATCAAATAACTGAGGAAAAATGGTATACATGGTGGAAGACCTAAAAAACTAAGTTATTAATATGGTCATTAGATATACCACTAGGAAGATTTAAAGGAAATAAATCATCATGCATTTTTAAATAAGAAATAATAATCATATTAATATGAGAGTTGAAATATTATTATTCATGATATTATTGAAGTTATAATTGATAACATATGATTTACATATGTTTTTTTTGGACATAACAAAAAATAAAAATCATATTACTATAAAACATCATCATAATTAAAAGTGGTGAGATCAACATTGAGGGATTCATCCACAATGTCACTAGAAGTGTCAATAAAAGAATAATTTTTTAGAATAATTTTATGTATGGATTTCATCCATTGACATATTACAAGAATGGGATCATAAGGTGGGATATAATTTAGCTACAATTCTAAGTTCATAAGTTCTTATTTTATAAGGTACATGTCAGAATCAATAAGGTTGTGTGGGATATTCCCCAGAAGCTCAAGGTGGTCATTATATCATATAAATAAATATTTTGTATAGATAAAATGTTGATATTCATAAAAATTAATACTTGGAATATTTTCAAAGGTAGTAATATTATAGACACCATCTTTTTGGAAAAATCATAATTCCAAGGATTGATGTCAACTTAAATTTTCTAGATAGATACCAATTAGGTAAATTTAATACATCAATATATAGAGAAACTATGGCTCTCATATGATGAGTACAAGGATAGACAAACAATATATTATAGTAAATGGGAAATTTGAATATCATAACCTTCATAATGTCCATTTTAGGAGGTATCATGATAAGAATCCGAGTGTACCTCATACAAGGAGTTTATCTTTAGTCATATCCTTGGCACATGTTATGAGTGGTGTTAAGTTTGTTTTATAATGTACAATGGATTAATTGAATTCCAAATAATAAAAATAAGTATCTAAGCCTTCATCAAAGAGGACTCTCTAAATTTAGACATCACTAATTTGGATTATAATAAAAAAATGGAGGGTCATCCACATGAAGAAGGAATTTTTTGGGAATCATAGTTTGGCTTATAAATTTAATAAAAAAAGTCATTGTTTATTGTCTTATAAAATTTCATAGATAAATATTCACATTGTTACTTTATAATTTCCTTAGAATCAAGAAAGGTCTCTTCTTTTCCCATTGGTGGTAATTGAGGAATGTTAATATCAAATAGGGTTTGTATTAAAATATTACAACTTTTGGGATAGGTACAATGAATTCAACTAGAGATGTTAAAGTGTTATTTAAAGGTCTCCAAAAATTTAAGTTTCAGGTGTGTTGAACATGATTATAAATAAGAAACAAAATTTTGAATGATATCAAGTTTGACTGTATAAGGATTTACACCTAGATTTTGTTATTTTTGATTTATTTGCATGGTGTCAACCTAGAAAATATAGTAGGATTAATCACAAATGATTGTATCTAACCAACCAATACATTTAAATTAGTCACATATGATTGTATCAATCTAGTTTCTATATCTTAATCAATTATAGATGGATCATGTAATTATATCAGCCTAGTTGATATAGTATAAAAATCAAATGACTTTATTAGTTTGGTTGATACAATTATAGAAAAAAATTATTGTATTGCCATGGGTGATGTAGCTAAAACATAGGGAAAATATTTATTACCAATTCCATTAAATGATTTTTATTTTTTAGATTCTAATGGTTATGATGGACTATGATGGACTAGAGATAAAATTTTACCTATAGGTTTTGGGAGGTATTTTCATCTTATTTTTGGTTATTGAGTAAGAATTGATATGAGTTATAATGAACTTCATGTAACTCATGATATGTAAGCTTTCTTCATGAGTGAAGGAACTAGGGTTAACCAATTTATATAAGGATTTCATAGCTATATTTAGATTTGGTTGATTTTTAATTTGAGACTAATATTTCTATCAAGGTTTATCTAAAAAAATGAATTCTATATAAAATTATTTTTATATATCCTAAGGTGTGTATTATCTTGGTTAAGTGAATAACACTTGACATGACCTTCATGATGTTTAAAATCTTTCATCAATGATTGGTATTATTCTCTTTCCATATCATCATGGCAAAAGCTATGATGAATGAGTAAATCATATAATAAAGTGTTAAGGGTATGGAAATTTTCATGATTGATCACAATTTATATTAAATAAAAAAATTGATTATCATACCATTTATTATTTAGTTATGAATCATTGAATTATTTTGGTTGATTTCTATAATTTTTTCTCTTAAGCTCCTGAATTATAAAATTTTGATGGGTATTATTGTTATAATTTGATGGATAAGGTGGTTAAAATGTAATTACCATTGTTAATTAGGTAAGAGAAACATTTTATGAATCAACTCACATGATTGCATGGGCAGCCATATTAGATTAAAAGCTATGATCATAGGTATTTGTGACACCATCATCATTATCATTCTTGTTTTTATTATGTATCATAATCATTATAGTGTTTTTATAGGTTGAGAGAAGTTAAATAATCTCATGAGAAGATCATATATTTGATCTTGATTGAAAGCTTATTCTAATGACTTAGGAGAAAAATACCTAATTTGTTATTATAATATTAGTTCTAAAGTAGTTTTAAAATAATTTAATGGGTTCTCTTCGAACATGTAATGCTCATATTGATTGGATATGTATTTTCAACATTTAATGATGTCACAGCATGCCTTCTTACCCCCTTGTTTATAATTTAAAAAAATTCCCAAGTTATTTTTAGGTAAATCATGATATTATAATTATTTAACCAATATATTCAATAAGCCTTATAAATTAATGATATATCTAATCTTGAGGTGATTTTACATTATAAATCATCTCATGTTAAAGTTTTATAAATTATTTTAATATTTACATACGTGTTAAGTTTGATCCAATCTTTTTAAAGATTCCTAATGACCTTAAGATGCAAATTAATATTGGTAGATCCATCATAGGTGATGTTGGGAGTAATTTCCCCATTTTTTATGGTTGAAATATGAGTAATTTGAGTTTTATTTGGATTTGATGACTTTATTATGAATAAGAGGTTGAGGGATGATATTTTGGTTGGGGAACATTGATTTGGCTCTCACCACTTAAATTTTGTAGTTTTTTTTTTAATTTTAAAGAAATAAAATTGAATTTTGATGATTTAGTTGGATATAGGCTATTTCATGTGATACATTTTATTCAAAACATATATCATCACTTTAGGAGTATGAGGTATATTTTTATTGATTTGAGATGTTTAAGTGGCATGTCAACGAGAGGGATAAGCTTGGGTAACACTATATATGTACTTGACATTGGTGTTTATGTTATTTTTTTGAGTAATGGAATTAAAATTAGCATTTACCATGCTCATTATTATGTTACTTTTAGTGGATTAAAGTTTTTATAAATTTCATACCAGCCTTCATTTTTTTGGATTTAATGTTCCTTGTAGAAATTGGTCCAACTAAATCTTAAATTTAACTAAGAATTTAAAATCCTTATTATTTTTACTTGGTTTCAAGATTTTTTTTAATAATTGGATCACCCCTTTATTTAAATAAAATATCATATTTTAAAATAATTAATATATATTAAAATAGAACAAGATATGGAAGCATAAAAGAATTGAATATTTATATTTTAAAAAGAAGAGAATCCATGATCCCAAAATGTTTGTTAAAATATTCAAAATAATATGGTTTAAATTTAAATTCAAAAAATAGATTTCATGGTACAACATGGGTAATATGGGTAGATTTTTTGAACTCAAAAAATTGAAAATGAGGCTGTAAAAAACAAGGATGAGAATAATTAAAATATTTTATACATGAGCTCCTTAAAATTAAATTTTTCATATATATATATATATATATATATATATATATATATATATATATATATATCTTTTGAGTAGATGATTTCTTCCTTAATTAAGTTAAGTTCCTATTTCCTTGGGAATAAGATCTAAATCTTATACAACTATTATGAATTATTTTAATAAATTTTGTATATATATAGTTGTATAAGATTCAGATCTTATTCCCAATAAAATAGGGACATAACTAGTCTAAAGAAGAGATCACCTACTCAAAAGATCATATATACATGTGTGTATAGATACACACATGTATATACAATATTTTTAGTAGGTTATTTCTTCTTTAGACTAGTTAAGTCCCTATTTTCTTGGGAATAAGATCTTAACTAGTCTAAGGAATAAATCACCTAATCAAAAGATCGTATATACATGTGTATGGAATAAGATCTGAATCTTATACAACTATTAAATAAGGGTATTCATTGCAATTCATGACCATTAAATAGTTAGTTTATATTGTATGATATTAAAAACATATTCTTATAATAAATAATACCTTTAGATTACATATTTGGATTCATCTTCAAAAGTTATGAAATTAAAAAAACATGTGATTTTGAGTTCATATCAAAAATTTATGGCATCCATAAGTAATAAGACTTTTCATAATTTAAAAACCATTGGTATATGTAGAGTGGATTTTTAGAAACAACCTAGGTAGTTTTTCAAACTAACATGATGGTTTTTCAACCATTAATATAGTTTTTAACCATCCTATTGGTATCATAATGACAATAGTAGTTTCATCCTACATATAGCTATGGTTTGTCCCACACAAAAAGTTGAAAGAATAAAAATGCATTTTGGCTTCAGATTCCAATTTTTGGACTTCTTATTCAATCCTAAGTGATGTTATTATGCCTATTTATGAATGTTTAGAGTTTATATAAGCTATCCAACCATTAAATTATACACACACACACACACACACACACACACACACACACACACACACACACACACACACACACACACACACACACACACACACACACACACACACACACACACACACACACACACACACACACACACACACACACACATACATATATAGTAGTTCATTTAAATATTTCTTCATCAGCTCATCATTTCCTGCATTTGGCTGAGTTAAATACTACTCAACCAAGATAATGAATTCAACTGTCTTTCTTTTTTAATAGAAAAGATTTCACTAAAAAATGCATATATAATTACGAGTATAGGATCCCATGATGTTGGTGCTATTATAATCCTATAATAAAAAATATTTTAAACTACAAAGCATATTGGAGATGAGGAATTATTGGTGTTTTCTCATATTGATTTTATTTAGGGTATGTCTTGTTATATTTATCTTAGTTGATGTGTTTGTTTCCTTTTAATTACATGTTTTCCATCTCTTGAAACTATTATAACATAAAAACACTAAATATAGATCAATAATAATCTATCATAATCATATTAATTTTTCGTAAAGGTTAAATAATTTCACATTGGTATTGCACTTCTATGCAAGAATGTAAATTATAGTGTTGTATGGAGTAGTAACATGTTTATAATGTGGATAAATGTATGAAATGGATGTAGCATTAGAATGTATAATTTCATGTGAATGGTTATCTATTATATTTTATTTTTTATATGATATCTATAAGAGTTGGGACACATTTGAAAAAAATATATTTTGGGTGTTTATCTATGGCATATAACTTGAGGACTACCCCTTATATTGAAATTATTTATGTTTGTGTAATCTAGAGTAGAATATTAAAAATGTGTATGGATCACATAGGTATTAGATAACATTTTACTTTTGCCTTGAAAGTTTGTTCGAACACATTTCCAAATTATCTTATATATTGTTCTATAATTTTTTATTAACAATTAAGTGAAGGTTCATTGGTTGTAAAATTTAAACCATGGGAAATTATTTGAGGAGAGATAAACTTCAATAGCTTGAAAAAACTAGAAAATTATAGAGGAAAAGTTTTAATTAATATGAATGTCATATATCTTATAAGATGAGAATCAAGAGGTACAAGATATATTGATAAGCCATGAATAATTTTTAATGGGTATCAGTTAAGATTTGCAGCTTTAGTTGAAAACAAAAGAATAATGTTTTGATAAATTTCCAATATTATTGTGAATAATTAAGGGATAGAGAAGAGCATACCATGCCAAGGATATTTTTTAATACCAAATATGCACAAACCATGACCAATGCATGAAAATTAAGAAATCCACCATATTATCTTCTTTCCATAATGATATAGATGTTTCCAATGGTAAATTTGATAATAATTATAAGTTATTTGTCTCTAATTTTCTAGCCATGATGAGATGATGTAAAGGGCCTTGGCATCAATGGCCAAGGAATGAATAATCCAAGAAAGGTTGAGAAAAGTTATTAATATATATATTTGGGATATGATAGTGGAAAATAAGTAGATGGATAAATATATAAAATGGTTTAAATAGTTAAAAATTACAAATATAAAGGTCCCAAGCCAATAGCTCGACAAAAATAACCTATGCAAGGTAATGAAATAATTTATTTTGTCAAACATAATGAGGATTTTGACTCTAAAAATAATGTTCATGTATTTAATGAATATTAATGTATAATTTTTCCAACTGAAAATTCCAAATAATAATCTCTAAAAAAATGTCAACTCTATGAAGAAGGAAATAACATATTATCAATCCATGACCCTATGAGTGAAGGGGGAATCCTTTAAAAAATAATATCATAAAATATGAATGAAAATAATATAAAAATATAGGTAAACATACAAAAGGAGTAGGTAACACATTACCACATCATCATGCTTGCACAAAGGGAATCCCAAGAAGGTATGGAAAAAACAAATCCTTGATTTTTTTTAAATGTAATAAAAGTGGCCATATGGCAAAATAATTATTGTTATACATATCAATGTTATTTTTGTGTAATAAATAAATATTGTGTTTCCATGTGTTGTAAGAGGAATTCCATCAAAAATAATATTATGTTCTTCAATAATAAGGATTTAAATTGAAAAGACCAATCCATAATTAGAATGTGGAGAAGGGAAAGAAGGGCAAGTTGTTCAAGAGAACTGGTAAGAATCATTACACTCATTGAAACATGAGTGGGAATTAACATTAATAATGTTTGTATTTTCATTTTAAAACTCTCTATAATAATTTAAAGTAGCATTCCAAGAAGGATGAGGCATCTACAAGAAAGAGGAAAGTTGTTCATGATCATAAAAATAATTAGGTATCAAATGAAGAAGATTTCAAAGCATTTCCAAATAAAGAGGTATAAAATTAATAAGATTGAATATATAAGGAATAATATATGAAGTGGTATCATCCCATTGAGGATAACCCATCACCATTTATAAAATGTAAACATGGTAACAAATCAATCCTTGATAGGATGCTTACAAAACTTATTATTTTATTTGCATCTAATTAAAGAGATATCCAAGATAGAATCCAAAAAGAGGTATATTCCCATATATTATTCATCATAATTATCACACATGGTTAATGGTAATAATTTATTATGGGTTTCATGGATAGATTATTTTCATAAATATGATTTTATTTAGCATGCATATATAAGAACTTTTAAATTGATTGTTATGTTCCAATGTTGAAAGAAGAAAGCTATCCTCTTTTGTATGATAAAGTATATAGGAATGTCACTCATTAAGAGTGGATATGGATCATACTTATAATTATTTTTATAAGAACATATGTTAGTAACCCATTACATCAAATAGGTTGTATCATTTTTATCATTATCATGTCTATTTTGATTGGCAATTTTCCATTTTTTCCTTGCCAACTTCTTGTATCGTGTGACAAGATGGGTAGAAGAGCCACTCTATGTTGAGAGATATTTTTTAAGAACATATTTAATGATAAGGTATCAAAAATGTGTCAAAATGTTTATTTATTTTCATCTCCATGAAAATTTAGAATTACATAATGTGTATCATGTCTAGTTGTTTATGAATGTTATATCATGAATTTGAGAATTCACGTGATTATAACATGGATTTATATTCTATTTTTCATTATGAAAAAACTATTATATCATTACTATGATAGTTTTGGTATGTATCATAATAATTGTATCAATTTTTATCATCACATTGAATTGTTATATGTGCATGAAATAAGGTGACAATAGGTTGTCCAAAATAACTTTTGGTATGACATTTGTTTTGGGAACACTATTACATGCTCATGATCCCAAGGTTTCTTCTATGAAATAATAATAATAATTATCATGAAATCAAGTCATTTTTACATGGTAAAAAGTGTGTATACACATAATTGTTTATTTTTATCACTTTAATAATACTTTCTTTCATAGTGTCTTGTCAACACATAAATTGTTAAGCACGAGATATACTGAAAGGGGGGTGTAAATCATTATATCATAAATATTATAAAATTTCCCTTAATTAATTTCCACTTAACCATACATTCAAGATATGCAATAAAACTTAAATAATAAACACCACACAAGATAGAGAGAGACACCAGATTTAACATGGAAACCCAATGTGGGAAAAACTATGGAAAACAATCTAAAGTATATGAATTAACACCAACTCAAACTATAATATTCACAAGCACCAACTTGTATGAGCACCAACCCCTTTACTGAGCACCAACACAACAAATATTCATGAGCACCAACCCATAGGAGCACAAACCCTTTGTTGAGCACCAACACAGAAACTATTCATGAACACCAACCCATAGGAGCACTAACCCCTTTACTGAGCACCAACACATCAACTATTTGTGAGAACTAACTGACAAGAGCACCAACCCCTTTATTGAGCACCAACACAACAACTATTCATGAGCACCAACCCACAGGAGCACCAACCCCTTTATTGAGCACCAACACAACAACTATTCATGAGCACCAATCCATAGGAGCACCAAACCCTTTTATTTATACCACATAACTATCTCTCAATGTTTCTATCTCAACAAATGATAGTTCATTACAATATCTCTTTCCTCTCTCTCCTTTGCTCTTCTAATCTAGATATAACAATTACAAATCATACTCTATCTCCCATATTACAAATGGCTTCTCAAGCCTTTATTTATAACTTTCCAAATGAACTTTGGCTGTCCCCCTTTATGAACCTTCAATCCTCATGGAAAATGGCACCAAACTTGCATGACCCTTCATATCCTTGCATTTGAAAAGTCATATGGTGACCCTTCATAATAAAAAAGTGTCCTTTCCTCTTTTGTCTTTATCTTGGTGAATTTTCATATTCCTCAAAGTGTCACTTCATGAGAAATTGTGCCCTTCCTATTTTTTCCTCACTTGGTGACTCTTGGAATTCCTCAAGATGACTCTTCATGGGAAAATGCATCCCATTCTTCTTTTATCTTTACCTTGTGACTCTTTGACTTCTCCATGGGCCCTTATTTTGACTTTATGCAACCAAAAATATATTCATTAATATTAAATAAATATTAACACACATTAGCCAAGATATAACTATTACAGACATCATTAAATGTAATGGGGCCTTTATAACAAATAATGATAGACCTTTGACATTGATGACAATATTTCCAAAAATCTCCCCCTTTGTCATTGATGGCAACCTCAATCTTGAAACTACCACATCTTGAAACCTACACATACTATCATCTAAAAAAATACATTAACTCCCCCTTACTATAGCAACCTGTACCTATTTCTGCATCTGTACCTATACATGTTATTCTCCCCTTTTGACATCAATGGCAAAGGGCATACCTATAGTTAACACTTAGCTCCCCCTCAACTTATTTTGAAACTCAATGGTAGGAAGTAAAAGACATTAATCCAAACTCGTATTACAGATCCTTGAATGTGTCCTTTGATCATGCCTTTGAGAAGATATCTGATAATACATATAAATTATTTCCTATCCTTTGAGCATCTAAAATCAACTCATTTGAATATTTTATTCTAATCTCACATCCTTCTACATAAAATTTTAATGTATATCCTTGATCACATATCTGACTTACACTCAATAGATTATGCTTAAGAACTTTAACATACAATACATTCTTAGTCTTGGTTATACCATTATCCAAACTCAAAGTACCTTTTCCAACTATCTTGGTAGTGGTTTTATCTTCAAATTTCACTATTCCACCATTGATATTCTTTAGATTTATGAACTTACTCTTGTCTCCTATCATATGCCTCAAACATCCACTATCAGTGAACCATGTCTGATCTTCATTTCTTGCATGCAAAGCTGTTTGAACCAACATAAAATCTTCAGGTTGTTTCTTCTACCATGAACATGTCTAAACCTTCTTCTTAATGAATATATCCTAAAAATTATGGTCCTTCTTGACTGAATCAAACATGTTTCTATAGTACCGAGATATGTGTCCAAAGCTATTACACTTGTAACATATTATGGCTTCTTCATCAAATCTTGATAGAGGAGTAAAAGAGTTGTATCTTTTGCTTGACTCTACATGACTTTCCTTCTCCTTATTTCTAAAACTTTTAACTATTTTCTAGAATTATAATTTCTTATGACCATATCCATTACAATAAAAACACTAACCATAAAAATAGGACATATTTGCATATCTCTGGCCTGATTGCCTTTTGTAGCTTTGTTCCCTCTAGCCTTCTTTGTTTTAAATGTCCTCTATATTCTTCACTTATTCCCTTTTATTTTCCTCTTTTTTAAGAGCTTCAACATAGCTCTTTTTATTTTCAAATCTAATACCTATCATATCTGAATTTTCCTTTTAGATTTCTAATATCTTATTCAACATTTTAGTGCTATCCTCAAATTTTAAATCACTAACTACTTTATCATTGAGTGCTTTCTCAATATCTTATTTTAAAGAGGAAATTTCAATAACATACCTTTCACATTATTTTATTACTTTTTGAAACTATGATGTTAGATCTTTTTCACTCCTTTTAGCTTCTTCAAAGTGTGATGTTAGATCATCAATTATTTCCTGTGACTCCTTTTCATTTTTCTTGATCTGGTGCTTCAATCTTTGATTCTTCTTCTCAACAACTTCTAACTCTTCTAAGGCACAAATGAGTTCTCCTTCAAGATTCACTTTGGATTCATACTCTTATTCTTCTTGATCATCTATACTTTTTATTGTAGTGGCATATTCATGCATGGCCATGAATAGAATCTCTTCTTCTTTTGAATCACTGACTCCACTATCTTCAGCTGAGCTAGGATCTTTAGAATATATGATCTTCTTCTATAATCCCTTCTTGAATTTACCTTTGAAATTATTCTTATATGTATAATTTCCTTCTTAATTATCATCATTACCCTTACTTAGGCATTTAGCTAAAAAATGTCCTATCTTTCCACAATTAAAACATTTAAAAGGTAGTTTTCCTTGATATTTACCTATTTCCCTTTTTGGCTTGTGAATTAAAAGAGCTCTGTTGTCATCTTCAATATCACTAGAACTATCACTTGATTCTTGAATCTTATCTTTCTCTTTCTTTGATGTCTTGAAAGCCACTTCTCTCTTTGAGGGTTTATCTTATTCATTCTGCATCCCATATGCCTTGAGTATACCATGAAGCTCATCAATCTTTAGCTTGACTAAATTCTTCATCTCCTTGATTGCTGAAACCTTTACATCATATCTCATTGGTAGAGATCTCAAAACCTTTTGTACCACCATTGAATCTTCTAACTTTTCTCTAAGACCTTGAATCTGATTTACTATTTGATCAACTCATAAAAGATAACTTGCTATATCTTCTTCTTCTTCTTCTTCCATATTCAAACTCTCAAACTATATTTTAAAAGTCTGAAGCTTAGCTTGTTGAACCTTTCCATCACCTTTGTAAATATTCTCAAGTTTTACCCAAGTTTCATGAGTAGATTTACATTGCATAAATTTAACAAATTTAGATTCACATAAAATAGCATTTAAAGCTTTAGCATTATTTTCACTTACCTTCTTTTCTACTGTAGTAATTATAAGTGTCTGTGGCTCTTCATATTTTTCCACTACTACTTACCATATGTAAAATCCAAGGGCCATAAAATAAGTCTTCATTATTATGCTCCAAAAAACATAATTCATCCCATCAAACAAAGGTTCCTTATTTATATATAATCCTTCATGTGATCCAGCCATCATGCTTTCCTGATCTACCTTCAAGTTGTAATTTTTTTCAAAAGGAACCTGCTTTGATATCAATTCTTAAGCATGGGATATACTAAGAGGGGGGGGTGAATCAATATATCATAAATCTTATAAACTTTCCCTTAATAAAATTCCACTTAACCATACATTCAAGATATGCAATACAACTAAAATAATAAACACCACACAAGATAGAGAGAGACAATAGATTTAATGTGGAAACTCAATGTGGGAAAAACCATATAGAACAATCTCAAGTATATGAATGAGCACCAAATTAAACTAAAATATTTTCAAGCACCAACTTGCAGGAGCACAAACCCCTTTGCTAAACACCAACACAATAACTATTAGTGAGTACCAACCCATAGGAGCACCAACCCCTTTGTTGACCACCAACACAATAACTATTCATGAGTACCAACCCATAGGAGCACCAACCCCTTTACCAAGCACCAATATAAAAAAAATTTGTTAGCATCAACCCACAAGATCACCAACCCCTTTTTTGAGCACCAACACAAAAACTATTCATGAGCACCAACCCACAAGAGCATCAACCCCTTTTGTGTTTACCACACAACTATCTCTCAATGTTTCTATCTCAACAAATGATAGTTCATTATAATATCTCTTTCCTCTATCTCCTTTTCTCTTCTAAGATACATATAAAAATTACAAATCGTACTCTATCTCCCATATTACAAATTGCTTCTCAAGCCTTTATTTATAGCTTTCCAAATTACCTTTGGCCTTCCCCCTTTGTGACCCTTCAATCCTCATGGCAAACTTGCATGACCCTTTGTATCCTTTCATTTGAAAAGTCATATGGTGACCCTTAATAAGCCAAAAGTGTCCTTTCCTCTTTTGTCTTTATCTTGGTGACTTTTCATATTCCTCAAAGTGTCCCTTCATGAGAAATTTCACCCTTCCTTTTTTGTCTTCACTTGGTGACTCTTGGAATTCTTCAAGATGACTCTTCATGGGAAAATGCATCCCATTCTTCTTTCGTCTTTACCCCGTGACTCTTTGACTTCTCCATGGGCCCTTCTTTTGACTTTATGTAACCAAAAATATATTCATTAATATTAAATAAATATTAACACACATTATCCAAGATATAACTATTAAAAACATAATTAAATGTAATGAGGACTTTATCACCAATAATGTTAGACCTTTGACATGAATGATAATATTTCCAACATAAATCTCCCTATTTGGATGCCTTATATAGTGCATTGAGAATGGGGTGGGAATGGATTGAGGTAATTTTCAAGATATATTGGAATTATATCATGTTACATAATCACTATTATAATCCTAACCTCCTTCAAGTTTCTATTTTTATTTCCCTTATATCTACTTTCTATATAGATTTTCTAACTTCTCTATATACTATAATATCTACCTAATGAATACCATTTATTTTTCACCTTTTCCCCCTTTGTATTATATCAATAAACCCAATATAATTTTAGTTATATCTTCTAAAACTTTACTTTATTAGCCTATATGATACTATATAATAATATTTGACATCTTCCAATTTCATTGACCTTATTGATATTTTCACCTTAATTTTTAATGTTAGTTGTGGGCATTGAAAGCATATATTTGTGGGTTATATCTCATTACAAATATTATATATCACATTGATACACTCTTATCATGTAAAAAATTCTACTATTAGAAGTATTTGGGAGAATCAGTGGTTTATAACCTTATCTTAGAGGTCTTGTCATGTAGTGTCATTGAATCTTAATAGGGGAGGTCATTTGGAGTTCCTAACTAAGGATATTTAGGTCTTCATCCAACCATTTGAAGTATTCAACCTACAACATCTCTTTTAAAGACCCACTTGAGTTGAGGGGGATATTTAAGTGTTTACAAGTCCACCTAAGGTAAGTATTTGTATCTCTATACTCTTTCATTTACTTATTAGATTATATAGTTTTATTACTTTGTTGATGTATGTGTATATCCTTGCTTAGATTCTTATATATACTGAATATGTTGGTATAGATATAGGATTGATTAAATTTCAATTAATCACCATAGGTTGTTTAAATAGATTATTACGAAAAATCTTATTTCATGTTAGAATTAAAAATAAGCATAAAACAATAAGTAACATAACATCCTAGGAATGGTCCTAAGATTGGACAAGGCCTAGGAGAATGTAAACAAATACAATGACATAAACTAAAAAGCTAAACCTTACCTATGGATTCATTATCCAAGCCATATTTTAACTGTGTTGATCCAAAATTGTAGTGCTAGGAGTATTTATCAATGTTGGAACATCATGTGGATGAAATTTAACCTTTAATACTTGTGATTTGGGTGAAGAGTAGAATAAAGTTTGAAGATTTTGTTTGATTTAAATAGAGTAAGTTTTCACCATAAAATATTGTCTATTATTCCAAATGGTCATTGTATTTATAGACTTCTTAAACTTATTTCAACCTTTGGATGGAGATCAATATGTGTGGTTATAATTAAATCCAATTTAGAGAGTTAATGCCATTAAAATTTGGGGTTTGAGTTTGTATTAATTAGACATGGGTTTGAATTTTATAATATTTTCTTACATTTATCCTAATCATTTACTAATTTCCATGTGATGTCATGATTCTATATATTTGAATCTACTTGCCATGTGAGTGGAGGAATAATTTAATTAATGAATTAATAAAATAAATATTTTTAAAAATATATATAATTTATCATTAGAGGAAGATTAGGTAATTAAAAATTGATAATTATATCAATGCAAAGTGATGTGACTTTTGAAATTTGAAAATATTTTCAACCTAATTAATACAAAATATGTCTTTCATAATCATGATTTAACTTAGGATGAAATAAGTAATGTTTATGATTGGATACAATGCATTTCCCTAATCAGGGATGACCTAATGTGTTTCTTAATATGTATGTTAGTTGCATGATTAAATTCTGGTATTTTATTGATTTTTAACCTAGTTTACACATTATTAAATCAAGTCATTCTTATTGAAAAAGTGACATAAATGTGATGAAAATGGAGTGTCTAATTTTTACCTTGTTTGAAAGGGTGTTGTGAGACATTAGATAAACTAACATGTTTTGAAAGAATGAAAAAGTAATTGTAATAATTAGATAATTATTTAATAGAGAGTGGTGGAAGAGATGACTAATTGGGAAAAGGATTTTTTGAATAATGACTAAGATAAGGTGAAGGGATATGGTAATGGATCTAATTATTAAGAAACACATAAGAGTCACATGAGACTATTAGTCAAAAATTGTCTTGATTGGGATAGTTTGGATAACATTTTTAATGGATTTTCCAAGGTGGAAGGGATGAAGAAAGTGAAATTTAATTATTAATGTGGAGCTTCCCAAGGTAAGTCATCTTGGGCTTCTATACTCAAAGATAAAATTTGTAAGCAATAATAAATTCACCTGAAGTAGGAACTTCTAATAGTAAAAGACACTAGGGGATCTTGATTCAAAGAGCTTCTTCAGGAATAGAATGTGATATTATAGGTAATTTTATGGGATCAAGGCCCAATATATATGTTTCAAGGTAGTAGGCTAAAATGAAATGGAATACTAAAGATCATACGGAAATTTATACCATGACCAATGGTTTCTTCCTGATCCGTCTAAAAAATGTAGAGGATTGTACTCAAATATTACTAGGGGGGCTTGGTTCATAGGTTATTTTGGTCTATTTATGATTAAATTTCAATCTTGATTTAACCCAGAGAAAGAAGACATTAGTATTGTTTCTAGCTATATTTGTCTCTCAAGTCTCCATATTAAATTTTTGGATGAATATTTGTTCATTACTATGGTTATAACTTTATAGTATCTAATATATTTTGATGGAGCCATAAATTAAAGATAATTTTTTTTATATGGAATATTTTGTGTCAACATGTTTGTGAATCAATAGTTCCCAGCTTCATTTATTATACATTATTCTAGATGGGAATGAAACTAAAGGATTGAATATGATCACTCAACCTTATTGTGTATTAAATGAAAAAAGTTGGGTCATATTCATAAGATTTTCCCTTCATGGACTAAGTATAAGGTGGGACAAATGACAAAAAAAAAAGATAAATAAAATTTAAAAAAAAGGATTCTGTGAAGCCAAAAATGTTAATATAAAAGGAGGGTTCAAGGAATATACCCCAGTCCACTCAAAATATATAAGATGCATTAAGGATTGGGTAAAATAGATTCATCTCTTTAAACCAAAATTATGTTGTTGAGGTAATCCTAAAAGAGTAAATACCTCTTTTGGAACCAACTACTAGTATTAATGGCAAGAAATTAAGGGACATTAAGACCAGAGAGACTGGTTTGTAGAATACTCCTCTAAAGGAAAATATAAAATTAAGGAACAAGGTAGGATTCCCTACCTATATTCCTTAGGAAGATCAAATGGTTATTCTATAAATGAGGAAGCTACATGTGGAGGAAATATAATGGAATCTTATGAGTTGGATCATTCTATACTTCCATAGGGGTCAAATCAAAAAGAAGAATTTTTAATGGTAAAAAGATATGGGGGAAATTCTTCATGTAAATTTTCATTTTCTTCTCTAAAAATTTAAAATTATTTTGATTGTCTTCACTCTATGGAAGAGGTGAATTTATTAGTTTAAATATATGAAGGGATAGAAGGGAACTTGAAAGAATTTATTGTTGAGGGTCAAAAGGAATTAAATCAGTTAGACAAAACCTATCCAAGAGATTCATATCTTGAGAAAATAAATGTAGTATAAAATAATTCAAACATAAAGGTACCACATTAGGTTTCAAAAGGGAAAAGAATTGGTTCTTCATCAATGATAACCAAAAGAGGAGGAAAAGGTCTAGCCATCAATTCCCCCCAAAATCTAGGTATAATGCAAAAAAATAAAAATTAAAAATCATTATTCAAGATAAAATAACATATGGGACTCAAGCAACACTCCTTTTATAGGGAGTAAATATTAGCATAAAAATAAATAAATGGATATATTATCTTAGAATATCAGGGGTATGAATAGTTGTAATAAGAAAAAGGGTTTTAAGCACTTTAGAAGAGCTCATAATCCTATTGTGATAGCTATATGAGAATCTAAGTTAGATGAGAGGTCTTTTTTGGAGAATAGACCCAAACTTTAGAAAGAGGCTAAGGGTGAATGTGTTAGTTATTTATGATATTTTGGATATTTTTTAAAGAGTTTGAGGGTGAATGTGTTAGTTCTTTGTGATAAATATTAAGTAAGAATAAACATCACTTAGCTATTATTTTCACTAATATAAAGGATGGTATGATTTGGATATTCTCAAATGTGTATGCTCCTAGATTCATAGTGGCATGTATATGATTGTGGGAATAATTAAGGGTATTTATAAGTAATTTTAATTATTTTCATTGGGTAATTACTGATGATTTCAAGATGCCACCATTTCTAGCATAAAATAAAGGTGGTAATCAAAAAATTTCAAATAGTATGGATGATTTGGAATTGTACACTTTAGATTGTGGTCTTGTTGATTTGGATTTTAATTTCCCCTTGTTCACTTAGAAAAATAGGATAATGAGGGAAATTTTAATTTGGGTAAGACTAGTTAGATTTTTACTATTAGTGGATTTGATCTCTCGAAATGATTTTGTCTTGTATCCCCTTACAGGGATAGATTTTGATCATATTTTTTAGATTTAATCATGGATACCAAATCCAAAAATAAGTAACACCTTTATAGATGGAACATATGTGGTTTAGGCATCTAAATATAAAGTATATAATCTCAGATTGATGGGCTATAAATGTGCATAGATAAACCATGTTCTACTTATTAGTTAAAATAAAGAATGTTAATTTCATAATTAGAATTTGGAATAAGGAATTTTTTGTTAATGTTTTCCTTAAAAAAATGTGTTTTAAAGTAAGATTTGTTAAATTTTTAGATAAGGATTGCTACTAATGAATATAAACAACAAATATTACAAAAGGAATAATAATTATTATGTGAATATCACATAGTGGTAGAAAGAGAAGAAAGATTGTAGAGGCAAAAGTATAGAGCTAAATGGATTAAAAAAAAGATAAGAACACAATTTTTTTTTATCTAACTAATTTTAAACATAGATCTCACAATCTTATCAGGGAGATAAGAGGACTTAATTGGGAAACTAGCACTAACAAGGATTTAATTAATAAAGAAAGTGTTAATTTTTTCAAGAAACTCTTTGAAGATAATCACAAAACTAATGTTAGTATGGAACAATAATTTTTGTTTTTGATCCTAGAAATTATCAATTAGGAGGATAATTTGTGCCTTATAGCCCCAACTATGAAAGATGAATTTAAAATTATTGTCTTCTTATTGACTAAGGATAAAGCACCTAGATTTGATGGCTTCCCCATTAATTTATTTTAGGTTCTTTGGGAAATTATTTAAATTGATGTGTTTGAGGCTACTAATGAATTCATCTCCTCTAGAAAACTAGTGAGAAAATTCAATAATACTTTTATCATTATTCTTCTAAAAAAAAGAGGGAGCTAGTAGCTTTTTAGCTTTTTGTCCCATTAATTGTGTAATTCAATTTACAAGATATTTACAAAATAATTATCCATTCTAATGCTTGCCATTATGGAAAAGATCATTAGCTTTGAATGCTATGAAAATCAAAGATGGTACCATTATTTTTCATGAAACCATTTACTCTATGCATAAATGTAATCAAATAGGTATGGTTATCAATTTAAACATGAAAAAGGATAGATTGAAACTTCTTGGATAAGGTGATGTTGTAATTTGGTTTTAAAGATAAGTTTAGGATAATTATTAGACATTGTGTAGCCACTAATATGTTTTATTTTCTTTTTAATTGGATTCCAAAACATTTTTTTGAGAGTAAAATAGGAATTAGATAAGAAGATCTAGCTTCCCCTTTCTTATTCATTATTATGGATGAGTCCATCAGTAGATAATTATTAGTATATATCAAAGAAGGAGAGATAAAGGGATTAAAAATATCATAGATAATCAAACCAACCCTTCATCAATAATTTGTAGATGACACAATCCTCTTAGAAGAGTTTTTTATTAGGGAATCCATAGAGGTGAAGAGCATCATATTGAACTATGAGGCTGCATCTAAGAAAAAAATAGTTTTGAGGGAAGTTTGATCTATTTTTTCAATACCTCTTTGGTCAGGTAAAATAATATTGATGCCATTTTGGGATACCACATTAAAGAGATCCTTTCACTTATCTTAGATTGACAATTTCTATAAATAAACTCTTATTGGTGGTATGGAATCCTTTACTGTAAATATTATAGATAAAGTTGGCTAGTTGGAAAGGTAAGTTACTATCCCAAGAAGGAAATATCACCCTTATTAAGAGCACTTTACAAATCCTTTTGATCTATGTGATGTTCATGCTAAATATTCCCATGGGTATAGAAAAAACTAGAAAAATTTTAGAGAAGGTTTTCATAGTTTGGCACTAAGGAAAAAGATATGTTCTCCTTGGTGGCATGGGAGTAAGGACATCAAAGTGGATGAACAAAGACATTGTCACTAATTTAGCTTGGCACTTTGTCACAAGACCCTCATAATGGTCTATTTTATTATAGGGAAAATATTTAAACTCAAGAGAAGATACAAGCTTCTTGGAAGATAAGCATTTTGTTAATGGATCCTCTCTAGTTTTTTTAATTTATTGTAGAGATCTTATCATAAATGGAAGATGGTAAATGGGAAAAAGTTATATTTTGGGAGGATTTGTCATTTTTGGATCAACCCTTTATGAATGTATAGCCTTGGAATTAAATTAGAGTTGTTGTGTATTATGAAATTAGATATAAATTGCAAGAGCATCTTGAAATCAATAAAGGAATAAGGTCCTGGATATAGCTAAGGAGTGATGATTTACGAGTGGAAGGAAATGATATTTTGAGAGAGCTAAATGCCATGATAAATTATTTTCATATTCCTAACATTATAAAAGAAGATCAATTGGTATGGAGGGATTATTTTGATGGGAAATATAGTGTGAAATCATAATATAGGCTAATAGCTAAACATCCTAGTGAGGATATCCCTTGGGTAAAGCTATGGGATAGGAATATCATCCCTAAAATAGATATTTTATTATGGTTATCTATTCATAATAATATTTTGACAATAGAAAACATCAAAAGAAGGGGTATTATAAGTGTAATTAGGTGTCCTCTATGAAATATTGAAAATGAAATGGTGGCCCATTTAATGATTGAGTGTTCTTTTACCTATGTAGTATGGAGTGTGTTATTATATAAATTTAAAATAAATTGGGTAAAAACTTATTCAATGATATACCTTTGGCAATCTTGGTTTTATCCTTTAAAAAATAAGATTCTAAGAAATATTTGGAAGCATTCATTACCACATGTCTTATGGGGTATTTGGAAAGAAAGAAATAATAGGATATTTAGATGGAGGAAAAATTATAGTATAGGGTGGCTAACAAGATTTTCTAGAATATTTGAAATTTTCTCTCCTAATGAAAATTTCTCTCCTAGTATACCCACTATTTTGTCTCAGACCAAGCTATGTCTAGGCAAGCAGTCAGGGGTTGAACAAGCAAAACCATGCTTGGAAATAGCTTGAAAAAAAATTGGAGTCCATAAGTGGTCTTGAGATAGTTTAAGATGATATTTTAGGCCTTAAATAATCCTATAAAGGTTTAAATATCCAAATTAACAATCAATAACCTTAGAGAAAAGGTATACACATTCAAGCACACGTGCTTACACATAGACAACAATGTCATTTTTAGACCCTTTAAAGTTGTTGTTAGTTATAAAATTATCAAATAAAGATGTGAATGTTTTTTTTATACAAAAAAAACATTATATGAGCCCAAAAGTTTTTATAAAACACACCAAGTAGCCTAAACTCACAAAATGTAGTCAAAGCCTACTAAGCCTAGTTTAGACTTAGTGCCTGAAAGGAGGTCATTTCTACTTATAGCACTAAATAATCACTCAAATGAGTGGGTAAATGAATGTTTGGATTTATTAGGTATTTTAAATCTATTTTTTAAAGATAAATTCATGAATAAGTAATTTCTTGGCTAAAAAACTCAATAGGGTGCACAGAATGCCTAGAAGGGCTCAATAGGCCAAGTTTGTAATTTTTTCATAAATTAGATGTCACATATTTATGAATCATCCTTAAGGGTGAAAACTACCAAAATCCTCTAAATTCTCATTTTCTAACTCAATCTCTATAAGGATGATTCTCCTTTTCTAAATTCTCCTAGAAAAGGAGATTTACATAAAAAAGGCTATAAGGAATTGAAAGGAAATGCATGGTTTTGGTGTTGTTCCAGGCCTTACTCAGTTTTTCATGGATCAAATTGCATTTTTACATAATTGGTGTGCCCTTGAGAAGTCATCCATGGATTAAAAAAGCATAATTGAAGCAAAGTTGAGCAAATATCCACTTTTTCCTTCTATGCCTAGTGGAAAATGATATTTTCAAAGAGTGAGAGAATGAAACATTGTATAAATGATTCATATAGGCTTTGATAAGATTTTTATAAATTTTCAATTCCAAACATAAATGTATAATAAGTAAATTCATGTTTGGGGAAAGTTTCAAAATTTTAATTGGGTCTCCAAAATATAAAAAGAACTTTTCATCCTTCCTACCCCATCTTTGAGGAATAAGGAAAACTTGGATTGGAAATTCTTTTGGAATAATAAATTTGGAGAAATAACATGAAATATTTTGGGGGTAAAGGAATACTTATTCCATGAATCAATACATATGTTCAAGGGTGAAGACTTCTTCTCAAAAAATATGGTAATTTTATGAAAGAATCAAGGCACGTATGTTGGTCAAACACCACCAAAGAAGGAAAAAACTTATTCAAGAATTATAAATTAATCACCCATGAAATTAGATGTGATATTTCCCAAGGATATGGAAAAATAATAATATAAATGCTATGCCATTTTGGAGGAGCTAATTGAAAGGACATTTTCCTAGTTTTGAGGCTCTTGTCTCCTTCTCTCTCAATTCTCTATATGTAAGTCAATTTTTGGCATTCAAAGGATCCTTAACCTAAGATGTGGTAAATACATGCTTATAAAACATTTTTACTTTCCTATTTTGATGAATAATATATAATTCATACCTCCTCAAAGCTTGATTTAGTGTATTTTAATGGTTTTTTGATAGATGACAGTGATAATTATTGCTTCCTATCATCTTATCCTTTCTTATTTGTCTATTTTTAGGCATTAGCTCATCCATAAAGGTTGCATAGTGTTCTCTAACAATAGTTTATTATGGCAAGTGAAATATTTCCTTAATGTCCTTGAGAGACAATTGAACATATGCCTTAGATCATACATCAAATCTGAGCCTCTATGTGAAATATTGATATTTGGAGGCTGTCATTTGAGAAGTGTAATTAGGTTTATGATCTTATTCATTATTGTAGTACATAAAACATAATTTTATCTCACATTTTGGTGAATCACCCCAATTAGATAGGTTTTATTTTTAGTTTACCCTTTTCCCCTTATCCTTACAAGTTGGTAGTGTAGAGTAGGGATCTTAACTATTACATTAAGGGGAGATAGCCCTTGGAATATAGAGATTCAATCCACCTAATATTACACCCACATTCGAGGATTACCTCTATGTTACTTCAAACTATGAAGGCTTAAAACTACCTTCACAAGGGTACAAGTCTAGGAAACAATAGTTTTTGGCACCCTTGGTGGAACTCATTGGAGATGTTCTTATAGAAATTTTATTTATAATATCATTATTTAGGAAGTTTTTGGTGACTCTAGGCTTAATAGATTTCTCCTAATAGTCTAATCATAGTTTCCAAGTGATTCTATTTTCATTACATTATCTTGATGTTGTTTTCATGGCTGTGTATAAGGAAAACTATGTTATACTTCCATATCATCCCTATGATGAATCATACCAGCCTAATCATGATCCATATGAGGTTTGTTATGATCCTAATCAAACTTAATAGGAGTGTTATCAAATCCATGATGAGCCTTATCAAGTATTTCATGATCCTTATTATCAAGAGCATGACTCTTACTTTCTTGGTGAACCATATTAGTCTCATGACTAGATTTCACCTTTTCCAATTAGCTATGATGTTGCATATGATGAGCCTTATCAAGTATTTCATGATCCTTATTATCAAGAGCATGACTCTTACTTTCTTGGTGAACCATATTAGTCTCATGACTAGATTTCACCTTTTCCAATTAGCTATGATGTTGCATATGAGTAGCCTTGTTTCAAATAAATAATGGATGAGATAGAGATAAAAATACTAGCATATGTAAGAAAATTTTATTCAAACTAATAGTATGAGGAAGTGAATGTGTTGTTTTAAAATGTATCTAATGATCTAGAGGAGAGGAATGAGTTGTGTAATATTTTATTAGACAAGATGGAGGCTTGGGAGAGGTAGTAAACTAAGTTGAACCAATTGTCTCAAGAATCCTCTTGTATTCCTTACCAATCTTTTTATGTTCTTTATTCTCATGAAGTTCTTAACCATGCTCAGTGTGTTCCAAGGGAGCTTCTTAGTTGGAGTCAAAATCAGAATCATATGCCTATTCAAGAGACTAAACCTTCTTGTAGTTCTAATTATTTATTACTCATCCCTCAATCTCAAGTTATCCATGAGTACAAGGAAATTTTAGATTTTGATGAGGTAATGGCAAAGTGGAAATAGTAGAATGTAGAGGTCTTTAATAATTTCTCTTTCCCTCCTTTCAAATACTCATTAGATTATTCCATTACCCTCAAGATCCTGAAATATGATCATGATCAACATTACATGCTTCATATTCCCTCCTAAACAAATTAATTTCATCACCCTCCCACCATCTCCCTTCTTCAGTAGGAGCCTGTTCTATGGATAAATAAAGAAAGAGGTTATAGCTAAAATTCATGTTATTGGAGAGTGTGAAGAGGATGCTTCAAGTTTGTATAAGGAAGAGTTTCTCATTAATACTTCACTTGAGGTATAAGTTGAGAATGAGGTTGTATTTGAGAATGAGAAGGATGGTATTTTTGTGGAATAACTTCATCAGATATTACAAGCTGAAGTCATAAATGAATTTGAGATATCTCCACTTAAGATTATTTAATAGACCTTTCAAATTAATATTATTTAGGTTGATCAAAATGAAGATCAAAAGGATGATTGGTAGCTATCTATTAATTCTATACAAGAGATTAAAGGCCTTTGTAAGGATATATCTAATGATAAACCTCTTTTTTAACATGATCATGATAAGGTTGATCAAGAAACACCTATTCAAGATCATGATGCACCTTGGGTTGACTATTAAAAGATCCTTGAAGAGCCTGATGAACTTGTACTAAATGGTAATGTAGAGTAAAGATTTACTCTACATTTCATTCTATTTTTCAGTTGCACACCGCAAAATTTTGTCTTCGCATACATTGGTTTGAGATGGCAGAGTTTTGAAATAGAGCATAGGCTCTATTTTGCTTTTGATTCAATTTTTGTCTAAGTGTCAAAATCAAGCAAAAACTACCAAGTGTCATCATTCGAGGCATCCTTTCTCAAATAGAAACTGCCAAGTGTCATCATCAAAGGCACCTTTCATATTTTCTATGAGTTGGTCAGAATGTGCCATGTATCTCATAGTGACTTAGTGGAATGCACCAGTGTCAGCATCCACATTTTCATATTGGCACCTACGTTTCATCTCTTTTCAGTGAAAGGTTTTCACAAGCTAAGTATTAGGATCAAGTGGAAAGTGCCAAGTGGCAATCATGGAAGGTTTCAATTTTGCTTTTCTAAAAGCAACAGAAGATGCCACATACCCTAGTTAAAGACTGCAGAAGACACCACATGTCACGATCTGAATTATCTTCATTTTTGCTTTAATGATATAGAAAAGACCGTGGTGGGTCTTAAGTGTTGTTTCTGAAGCAAGAAGAAGCCACTAGGTGTCACTGTCTGTGTAAATATGAAATGAGCCTCATTTGTTTCTATGGTATAAATAGAGTAAATTGGAGCCTACCATGTGTCATCTTATACAAGTTTCTAAAAAGGTAGCTAAATAAAGTGGATACCACCACGTAATCCTAGATGAGTAAATTAGAGATTGCCACGTGTCTTTTGATGAAGCAGCAGAGTTTGCCACCTATCCCTGTGCTCCTTTGTAAAGTTACTCAAGTAAGAAATGTTGTGGGTCTTATTAAATAAAAAGCTATTGAAGTTTCAAGGAAGAGGATTATGATAAGTGTCAAAGGCAAAACACTCCTGAGTAAAGACACAATAGAGTATAAGTTACGCAAAAAGTGTCGTGTGTCTTCAATAGGTGCTACAAAACATGCCAAGTGTCATCTTCTAGTGTCTCCTAAAGTAATAAGAAGGTTTTCAAGAAATTGGCTAAGTGTTGCCCAGCATTTAAGAGAAGGAAGCATCTTGCAATCTATTTCCAAAAATGAACTGCTAGAAGACAAAGCATTTTAGAATCTATAAAATATCTTCTGTTAGACACTTCTAGTTCGATTAGATTTCAGTTGGGCCATTAGATTGGGAACAAGCAGCTAATCTGGAGTGAATCCAAGGCTATAAATGAGGGTGTAGAGATCACCAAAAAAGGGGGAGGAGATACCAGAGAGAATTTTTTGAAGATAATTATTGTAAAGAGTTTAGACTTTCTAGAGCTGTGACTAGGAATATCATTTGCTTTTGTTCTATCTTCTTAAGGTTGGAAGGTTCATGTAACTGTGCATGTTTTTGTGCCTCTTATGTGACTAGAAAATTAATGAGAAGATTGAATCTTATGCCTTTGTTGATATTTACTGTCATTTCAAAAGTAGTCTAGGTTGTGTTGTCAAGAGTTTAGACTTTCTAGAGTTGTGATTAGGAATGCCATTTACTTTTGTCTCATTTTCTTGAATTGAAAAGTTTATATAACTATGTGTGTTTTTGTGCCTCTTATGTGACTAGAAAATTAAAATAAGAAGATTTAACCCTATACCTTTGTTGGCATTCTCTATATCACTGCAAAAGTAGTCTATGTTGTGAGCCTCTATTTCTATTGTTCCCATCTTTTACATTGATCATGCACTTGTTTGCTCTTAAATGTAAATGAATCTTACATATAGTTTCAATATACTCAAGATTAAGATCAAATTACATTTAGGTGCATTGCCATAGTTAGATATTTTTTCTTGCATTTGTGTTTTTATTACCATTCCTATCCATTTTCCCAGTATACACTTGATTTAAAGAAGAACCAGCTTCTCTAAAATTTGGATGTTGTTTCAAGTCACAAGTTCCACATCTTGAAACTTCCCATTGTTGGTGTTTATTACAAGGTGAAATTTTAAATCATCAACAATTTTTGGCACACCTGGTGGGACCAATATTGAAGTTTCTTTCAAGATCATATGAACTAGAGAGCTACGAGGAGTCATAGCTGTGGACCAGTAACCAGATTAGAATCTACTACAAATCTAGGTATTCTTTTGCTACCTTTGGTAACTAGTCTAAGAAGAAGAGTAAACCAGTTTGTACCAATACCTAGAGCAAATATGGGAACCCCTATACCCCTAAGAAATTATGCAAGCTAGAACACTGGTAGTCCCTTGATTCTCCCAATAGCACTAGCCATTTGAGACCCTATCCTAGTGAATGCCCTAAAATCTCTACCCAAATTTAGTGGGAAAGACTTTAAAACACTTGAGGAACATCTTCAGGATGTATCAGATGTCTGTGTTATACATGTTGTCAAATAGCAAAATTTGGCCATAAGATTATTAGCAGCTTCTTTTAAAGGGAAGGCTCTAGAATGGTATCGATCTTTGACCCCAAATACCATATCTACATGAGATCAGCTCAGAGATCTTTTCTTTAGAAGATTTGAAGAGAAGGGTGATAAGTCTTCTTTGTTATAGCAATTAATTACCATTTAAAGGGCACCACAAGAATCCATGACTGACTTCAATTCCAAATTTCAAAAGACTTGGGAAAGAATCCCTACTACAGCTAGACCATTACCAAGTATGGCTATAGTATTTTATCTTAAGGCTTTGAATTTAGATATATCTATTATGATTCAGTCACTTGGAGGACACACTTTGCCTAAGGCTTATGACTATGTGGTCAAAGCTGAGAACAATTTGATAGATGCTGGAAAGTTACCCTCAAGGCCTCCCATGACCATGTTCCTAGAAATTTCCTTGCCATTACCTCAAGAAGCTCTTAAATCTATAGACCCACCTATGTCTATGTACACCTATCCTCAACCACCTGCTATAGAAATTGCCCCCACTCAGTCATCTAAGTTGGATGATATCAAGAATATCCTAAGGACATTTTATAATGAGCTGATCAATATAAAAAGATAGCTGAATACTTTATCTAAGCCTCCATATCAAGGATATCAAGGAAATAGATTTTCATCTCAGCCAAACCAATATCAGGGTCCTCTAAGACAAACTAACCATCAGCTAGCAAACCAATTGGTTGCAGTCCCCACACCCTCACAGACTATTCCTCCCAATTCAAATAGGGAGATTGTTACAAGGCAAAATAACTACGTGGATAACACTAATGTTTGGTGTTTTCCTTGAAATAATGATCATACACCTAGATATTGTCCTATGGGTAATCTACAACAAAAGGTGGTAGAATAAAGAAGAATGGATGGTCAGTTTGCAAGTTCCAGTGACAATCAAGCCTACCAATCTTCTGGTATGCAGAATTTAGTCTTAGTGGCTCATATGCAAGGGATGTCCTTGTAACAAGAGGAATAAATGGCCCTAGAACATGCTTTGTTCTCATGGGTTGAAGATGAAGAATCAATTTTCTTGAATGAAGCATCTACCTACAAAAAACTAGTGGTGCAATTTGATTATTACACCAAATAAAAGAAAAGGATGGTGGAATAACCTGAGGTTATAAATAGTCAAGTCATGGAGAATTATCCATTCCAAGGACAAAGAAACATAGCTGTCAAACAAGAAGTGCCTTAACTGATGCAAAATTAAGGGATTCCTACATAAATTCAAGAAAAAAACAAGATATCCTTATTCTCAAAGAACTCAAACTTTAGGACCAATAAATGTGGTGGATCAATTAAAGAAGACTTTAGCACAAGTATCAATATGGGATATATTGGCTATTCCTGAATAGAAGACACTACTACAAGAAGCTCTACAAGGCCAAGCAATGCCAAAAGGTACTATTATCAAGGAAAGACCTATTGAAAAAGAAAATCTCAAAGATATAGTTCATCTATAGACAACAGCCCTAATGAATAATATAACAGAGGTAAGCAAATCCAAACCAAATCCCTTCTATTTAACTTTGATAGTGGGTAAGAAACTACTGCATAATGTAATGATTGATTCAGGGGCTAGTACTACAGTAATGCCCAAGCAAATAACTGATGCTTTAGAAGTTAAGTATGAACCACTCACTAAAGGAGTCATACATCTAAATGGAAAAGTAGTACAAATAATAGGGAGAATTAAACAACTCAAATTAAAATTATATGCTTGTCCCAATATAATTGTAAATCAAGATGTAGTAGTGATAGATATACCTCTTATTTTTGGCTTATGTTTATCAAGAGACTTTACAACCAAGATAAGAGGATATATGTCCCTTGATTGGTCTCATCTCATTTTAAGAAATAAATATGGTTTAAATATGAAGATATTATTTGAGCCATTATATAAGGATCATATCACCAATCAACCAACTACAAAGTTAGAGGTAGCCCATGCTATGATGAATAAATAAGAAAGGGTTTTTGTCGAGGAGCTAGGTGAATGGACTAGATATAATCATGAAGAAGAAAATGATCATTTATTAGCTATGATGCAGAGTGACCCATATGGAAATTATGATTCTATTGGTCTGGGCACTTATGTTATACTTGATGAAGATCATAAAATCCCAAATGTTCTAGAGGAAGAAAGGTCAAAAGATACCTCTTCTATAAATCCTCAGGTCTCTCAACATGAATTCAACATTTTGAGTGAGAAGTCACAAGTGTATGCCTTAATCTCTGATGAAGAAGAAATAATTTCTAATTTTCTTCTTACTTTCCAAGATGATGAGGAAGAGCATGGACATTTCCTTGATCATGATTTGAACAATTTGTTTGAAATCATTGGATCAAGTTATACTATTTTTCAGGGAAGCTATGAGCCAGTTGTAGAGGAACAAGATAGCATTGAAAATTAGTTACAAATGCAAAATTATTGCACTCTTTCAAAATTATTTTTCAAGATGTTGGTAAATTTGAAGTCGTGAAAGAAGATGATCATGTAATAGAATCAGAGTTTGAAGTAGAATGAGTTAGGTCAATAAATGATATATGTCAAAAGGCTTCTGTTGATGAGTGAATGGTATTAAATTCTTGATAAGACATACCAATATCAAGATTCAGCATTCAATGAACTTCCAAGAACAAGAAGAGTCTATATATGTTGGAAGCAGGTTTGACTCAGACTCACCCAAATGTGGGCCAAACACCATGGCATACAAAGAAAGCAAGTCATTAGAGCTATATCGAATTCAAACACTTGCCTGGCAATATGAGCTGGTTTGTCATGAAAGAGATTTTAGAAATTATTTTGATCTAGGAGGGAAATAAAGATACTATGTATTATAGTTAGATAGTTTCCCCTTTCTGTATTGCTTTTGTTTTCCTATTTTGTTTCCCAATTTTCTTTTAAATAAGTGTTCTTTGAACATGTAGTCGACAACTCAAAATTTTCAAATTTTTCAAAATTCCAATACATTGAATGTCTCCCAAATCTTTAGAAATCCCCAAGGTACCTTGCACTGCCACTTGCATAATGTGTCTATCTCATTGTTCCATAAAGATTGAGTAGGATCTACTAATGGTTATCTGAGTTTAATGCCATTTTGAGACTTGATAGGTCAATAAATACCTCATAGTAGGAGTTAAAGCTTACAAGTTCTCAAACATTCTTGCATCTACAAAAATATCCTGCTACTTGCATTTTCAGTGCTTAGTAAACTTGCTTCTGCGAAAGTGTTTCTATTTTGCAAAAGTTCATACAAATTATCATAGAAAAGACATAGAGATGGAGGGGCCACAATCTTCACAATAATGAGCTAGGATGTATGAATCCCTTGATAAGTTTCTTGCAAGTAAGTCGTATGCTTCAACTCTCGTGCAACCATTGAAGGCCTATCCATGGACCAAGTTTCCTGAATTTGGTCGAGCAAGTGATCTAACAAAAATAAAAGATTATGCAGATGGCATCATGGACCCAATTCTTTAGAGAGCTAGTAGCAAAAATATTAGAGAAGGGGCACATCAAAGGTGTCTAAAGAGGGCCAGAGTAGGGCAATATGAAACACTTGCCATGAGGATATGGACTTCATATCCAGCATAATTCATTATCCCAGTTGTGCATCCATGCCCTGACCTGGTTGAATTATGTGTAGACTTACTCCATGCACCCTCATGCACCATTCAATGAGGTCTATTTAGGGTGCAAATCACACTGCAAGCTATTAGGGATATGTTATCCCTATATCATGATAATACAGCTACATTTCCCACTATTGCTAAAATGCAAAGAATGTGGGTAAACATCAACACTCAGTCAAGGTTCTTGAGATCCAAACTATAAATGGGTGGTGATGACACTATGGTGCCCACACTCCCTCAGCAAGAGCCCGATTCACATAGACTAGCTAAGATACCTTGTCTATGATGGCTTTCACCTTTGGCATGAAAGATGATATGGTAGTGTATGTAAAACAAATGGCTATCCTTTTCAAGTTGAAGACTGTTAACAAAACCTAGGAGTATTGGCTCAAATTTTTTGAGCAAATTGCTTTCTCAATCGTAGAACAACTAGCCCATTTTTTATCAAAAGGAGTGTTCAGGTATTCTTCCTATTTCTTCCACCTCATGCTTTTTCAAAACTCTGATCTCTTTGCCCAACATATGTATCTTAACATGTATGACCCAGATTTTGATCTCCAAAGGACCATTCCTGTGTCTACATGGGCACACATTTTTTCAAAGAGTAGTGACCCATATGAGTTCTAGTAATTATTTATTACCCCTACTTTTTGCGACCTCAGCCCTGAGCTAGTTGTGAATAGATTATTCCCAAGTGTTTCAAATCTTCTGGCCAGTTGCCCAATTCCTTGTGATTTCTATTTTGGATCCCACCATACCATTATAAGAGTCCATGGTTTTTGTGGGGAACCGATATTGCTACCTAAGATTTTGAATCTTAGGTTAGCATTCCTAGAGGTCACCAAGTAGGTATCCACAGTTGACAATGAATTTGGCTCTAGGAAGAGGAAAAGAAAAATGTATAATCTACCATGGATGAAAACCAACATGGTTTTGGAAACCAGAGATGTTGAAGTTGTGTTGCTTAGAAAGCTAGCCTTTCTAGGTTTCCTTTTAATAGAGGACAAATGGGTTTATGACCCAAATGATTTCATAGCTTCCTGGATAAGCACTAACAGAGTCACAACTAGATTTGCACATGAGGGCTGCCCTTTTATGGAAACTAGGAAAAATCCTAGGGAAGACACTCCTGGATTTTATGTTGAGTTAACAGACTTGTCCCTTCCACAAAATAAACCCTGGGAAACATTCTATGTCAAGCAGAGGGATTATGATCCAAAATTTAGAATGACTTCTGACTTAAAGAGGACATTAAAGATTAAAGATTGGGATACTAAGAAAATAGAGGCCTATTGGAAATATAGGTAGGAAATTTATCAAACAACCCATTCTTTCAGGAAGGTAGGCACAAATGAGAGATGGGAAGAAGTATGGGATGAGTGCCATCTCTCTCCTGTATCTAGCCTAGAAACGAGTAATTTGCCGACACTAGGTGAAGAGCAGGAAGCTAGGGCTGGGTCAAGCCAAGAGTCACAAGACTTAGAGTAAGCTACAGCTGTAGTAACTGTATCATTTTGGCCCCAATCTCTCAACATTGTGGAAAAGCAAAAGAGTGTGGTGTTTTTATCACCACAAGCTTCCCCATCAACAGTGGTTATAGATATTCCTAGTTCTCCACAAGAAGTAGATGTGGAAGGAAAAAGAATGCAGCCAGAAGAAGAGACACCTAAGAAATGAAAGAGGGTGTAGTTTCAATTTGCTTCAGAAGAGGAGATGGACACCCCACAGTGCCAATTATAGGGTACTATAATTGCTCCCCAAGTAAGTATTATTCCTCCCTCTCCTTCTTAGTCTATTTCTTCTCTTGTTGGCATGATCATTTCATCTAGCCAGATGACATCTCCTGCCACTTCTGCCATTCCCATTTCTCACTTCACCCCATCTATGCCACCTTAGGCCTTAACATTACCTCATTTCTCCCCCTCTATTCCCAAGAAACTTTCCCCTCAGATTGCTCATAGCCAACAATTAGCCATTTAGTATGGCTTACCATAGGGACATCCTTTTGTGGGTGGGCACATTGCCTCTCCTTCTACCTTCCAGACCCAAGCATATGCTACTAAAAAGGCAAGGGAAGCCTAAAGAGAGAAAAAGAAGATAAAGGAAAATAAAGCATTGGCTACACCCCATGTGTGGTCATAATTTGACCCCATCTAGTAGCAATTGATGGTGACTCATTTGTCACCAAATGTAATAAAGCCAATTGAGCAAATGTAGCTAGAGGATTACACAATGAATGTGGCGGCTATCAACATGTCCCTCTTCAGGTCACAAGACAAAAATGAGCTGCTAACTAAATCCACTTCTGTAGTTATTGAAGACTACTTGAAGATATGAAAGAGGCTATAGAAGATGGATGCTGAGCTAGCCAAGAAAAAGGCAAACTATAATAGTTTGACCTCAGAGATCAATAGAAAAGACAATGAGATAGAGAATATGAATAAATAGTTGTAAAATACTATTTCTCTTTAGAATCATTGGGCAGTTCAGGCCCAAAATGAATCTTTAAAAGTAGGGCTCACATAGGTAAAAAATGCAGTGACAACCCTAAGGCACGAAAAGGCAACATTGCAAGGAAAATATGAGTAAAACCTATTTTAGGTTACCCAATTACAAAAAAAGCTACTAGCTGAACAAAATAATATTATGGTCATACAAGCCCAATTTCAAGCAGAGCAACAAAGAATAACACAATTGACAATAGAGTTGGCCAATAGGCCAAGGAATGTTAGAGTCTTAAGTCTAGTAAAGGAGCTATATGAATCCATGTGGAAGAGAATCTCTTAAGAGATTATTTAGCTCAGGCCTTCTCTCACCTTCCTACTAAATGCACAAAAATTGTGCAAAAAGGTGGAGAGTTCAGTTGTAAACACTCTATATATAGTCTCTGGGAGAGTAATGGACTCGTAAATGTTGCTACAAAAGCTTTATGATGTAACATTGTCAGCAACAAGAATTAATGATAGAATGGTCACTATCAAGTGGGTAAATAAGGTTCTCAGTTGCAATTCCATAGCCATCAGTTGTAGAGAGCTTCTAGATGTCATGAAGGAAGAAATCAATGAAATGAAATAGCATGTTGAAGATCTAGTACAATCAGGTCTTCCTTCTCTTTTTCCTGATGACAACATCGTGCTGATGGTAGATGAAATTGAGCCTTTAATTTTGGCCAAACATAATGATTAGACAATTTTCTAGGATCTAAGGGATGATTCATTAGTCCCTGAAGTAGAAGTTGTCTTGGTTCCTATTTCCCTTCTCAAATTCAAATTGAAGGCTACGGTTTAAATTTTACAAAATTTTTCACACAAGGATATTATTAACCTTGATTTAGCCTTCAATGAATTGCAGAATAAGTAAGGGTTATCTGATGATGAGTGGTCTGCCTACCAGACAACATTGTTGAAGTTGTGATTTTGAAATTTTGATCTAGCGGGAGTTGTGGTTTCTTTTTGAGTAGGATCAAAAGTCCTTGGGGTCGTCAATAATTGTAGAATAAAGATTTACTCTATGTTTCATTCTATTTTTTAGTCACACAAAATGAAAATTTGTCTTTGCATAATTTGGTTTGAGATGGCAGAGTTTTGAAATAGAGCATGGGCTCTATTTTCCTTTTGATTCAATTTTTGTCTAAGTGTCGAAATCAAGCAAAAATTTCCAAGTGTCATCATCTGAGGCATCCTTTCTCAAATAGAAACTGCCAAGTGTCATCATTCGAGGCACCTTTCATATTTTTTATGAGTTGGTCAAAATGTGCCATGTATCTCATAGTGACTCTATAGAATGTACCAAGTGTCAGCATCCACATTTTCATATCGGCACCTGTATTTCATCTCTTTTTAGTGAAATGTTTTCACAAGCTAATTATCAAGATCAGGCAAAAAGTGCCAAGTGTTAATCACAGAAGGTCTCAATTTTGCTTTTCTAAAAGAAATGGAAGATGCCACGTACCCTAGCAGAAGAGAGTGGAAGGCATCACATGTCATGATCTGAATTATCTTCATCTTTGCTTCACTGATATAGTAAAGACCGTGGTGGGTCTTAACTATCGTTTTTGAAGCAAGCGGAAGCTACCAGGTGTCATTATCTGTGTAAATATTAAATGAGACCCATTTGTTTCTATGGTATAAATAGAGTAAAGTGGATACCACCACGTGTCATCTTTTGTAGGTTTCTAAAAAGGTAGCTAAAAGAAGTGGAGACCACCACATAATCCCAGATGAGGAAAGTAGAGATTGCCACGTGTCTTTTGATGAAGCAGTAGAGTTTGCCACCTATCCTTGTGCTCCTTTTCAAAGTTACTTAGGTAAGAAATGTTATGGGTCTTATTTTATTTTAAGCTATTGAATTTTCAAGGAAGCAAATTGCAACAAGTGTCAAAGGTGGAACAATCTTGAGCAAAGACAAAAAAGAGTATAAGTTACGTGGAAGGTGCCATGTGTCTTCAATAGGTGTTGTGGAACATGCCAAGTGTCATCTTCCAGTGTCTCCTAAAGTAATAAGAAGGTTTTCAATAAATTGGCTAAGTGTTACTTAGCATTTAAGAGAAGGAAGCATCCTGCAATATGTTTCCTCAAATGAACTACCAGAAGACAAAGTATTTTAGAATCTATAAAATATCTTCTATTAGACACTTCCAGTTCGGTTAGGTTTTAGTTGGGCTGTTAGATTGGGAACAAGCAGACAATCCAGAGTGAATCCAAGGCTATAAATAAGGGTGCAGAGATCACCAAAAAAGGGGGAGGAGATACCAGAGAGAATTTTCTAAAGAGAATTATTGTAAAGAGTTTAGACATTCTAGATCTATGACTAGGAATATCATTTGATTTTGTTCTATCTTCTTAAGGTTGGAAGGTTCATGTAACTATGCATGTTTCTGTGCCTCTTATGCGATTGGAAAATTAATGAGAAGATTGAATCCTATGCCTTGGTTGATATTTACTGTGTCATTGTAAAAGTAGTCTAGGCTGTGTTGTCAAGAGCTTAGACTTTTTAGAGCTATGATTAGGAATGCCATTTGCTTTTGTCTCATTTTCTTTAATTGAAAAGCTTATATAACTGTGCATGTTTTTATGTCTCTTATGTGATTGGAAAATTCAAATAAGAAGATTGAACCCTATGCCTTTGTTGACATTCTCTATATCACTACAAAAGTATTCTATGTTGTGAGCCTCTATTTCTATTATTCCCATCTTTTAAATTGATCATGCATGTGTTTACTCTTAAATGTAAATGAATCTTACATATAGTTTCAATATACTCAGGATTAAGGTCGAATTACATTCAGGTGCATCACCATAGTTAGATATTTTTTCTTGCATTTGTGTTTCTATTAAAATTACTATCCCTTTTCCCAATATACACTTGATTTAAAGAAAAACTAGCTTCTCTAGAATCTGCAGGTTGTTTCAAGTCACAAGTCCCACATCTTGAAACTTCCCATTGTTGGTGTTTATTACAAAGCAAAATTTTAAATCATCAACAGGTAAGAAATATGAGCTCATTTAATGATAATGCATAGATGAGGTATCACTTGATGAATTTATGGTTGATAATCAACATGGAAAATATCTTGAAGTATAAGATGAGTTTTTTTTTGGTGACTGGTTTGTTGTTGATGACTCATAGGAGGAAATGTTAAGAGAGATGCTAGGTAAGAAGAGTGGCTCATCAAAGGTCATGTTTAAAAAACACCTTGATTTGTAGCTTGTGCCATCTCTTGAAAGGAGTGATTTCATGAATTTATATTTTTATCAAGGTGGAACATGCTTTGTCATAGTTAGTTAGATTAGTTTGTTTGTGTTTTATCTCAGATAAATGCTTTATTTGTGCATTGGTTTTATTAGTTATTTTCCCTATTTTGTGTGTTTCCTTATTTGTTTTGGAGGAAGAAGTGTTATTATTTCAAGTAAAAATGTTATTTGAAGTCATGGATCAGATTAATCACTAATTTGTGAGTCCAAAATTCATGTAAATGTTTTGGTTCTCAACCATAGTAGGCATGCTTCCCAGTTGAGTCACCAAAATGTTGACAATTTTGACCTCATAGGTCAAATTGTCACCCATACCATTAGAAAATTTGTATGTCATGCCAATTTTCCTTGTTTATTAGTAGTTTTTTCTTGAAAATTCCTTGAATTTATCATTATAATCCATTAATATAAGGTCTTAAGGTTGTTTATGTGAGTTAAGGTCTTCTCCTTTATTTGTCTTGTGCTTGTCTAGTCATTTCTTGGCCTTTCTAAGAAATTTTTAGTGAAAAGAAGAGTCCTTAGTGTCATGATGAGTTTAATATCCTGTTTAAAGGTTATTACATGCATAAAATATGGATAATTATGTTTATCATATTCTAGACTAACTTCATGACTCGTTTATATGTAATTCTAACCATTCTGTGACTTATAGAGAAGGTTTTGTAATGTTTTGATTTTACATAATAAGTAATAAGATTAATTAAATATTTATTCACCTAATAAAAAATGTGAAATACTTATGGACACATTTTACATCATTTTAATCAGAGCTCCTTAGTGCATTTGGCCTTTTCACTACAAAAATAGGCCTTTTTAAGGAATTCAATTTGATTTTCCAAGGATTTTTGTGAGAAAGTAATATTATAGGATTAATTAGGTACCCAAAAGGACACATAAATGTTTTTTAGGAAAATTTAGGTGAAAAAAATGGCACAAACAAATTTTTCTCCTATATTGACCTTCTTGGCAACTCCAAAAGGGTAGTTTTCAAATACTCAATACATAAAGAGGAAAGAGAGTTATGATCTCAAAATTTGGAATTTTTTATGTTTATAAGTTATATTTAAATTATTTTAATTGGTTCATGTATTTATTCCCTCATCTTTTTTAACAATTCCTAAGAGTGAAAGTAGGTCACTATAGCCTATATATATAATAAGGGTATGTTCTTGGACTTATTTCTCAAGATCAAAAAGTAATAGAGAGAAATGGTTTTTATATAATATTTTATGGTTCATTAAGATTATTTTAATCTTGGTATCATTTGATAACTCCTTATTGGAAGTAATTTATATCATAAAACCATGTTTCTTTCTCCATCTTTCTAAATGGTCTCTTGAGTCAATTTTGAAGCAAAATATGGATTATTTAGCAGATGTTTTCATCTTAAAAGGTTATCATTGGATATATAATTCATGAAATACCTTTTTCATCCAAGTAAGGTCTCATAGGTCTCCATTTTGAATATACCTCCTTTGGGAGGCTTAAATTTGATTTGGTTTCTTCAACAGGGTACAAACTCATTTGATGAGCTTAGTTTTAGTTTTTAATAGGTTATGAGGTGATGTTAGACAACTTAAAATGCGTCCAAAGATCCTCTTAGAGAGTAAGGTGACTCAAGACACTCTATTAAGATAAATTTTTCATTTCAAAGCCTTGAATAGGATAAGGATAACACTAAAATGCCATCTACAGGGCACTCAAAGGAGACTGAGCATGTTGAATAAGGTTTTTAATTGGTTTACACTTATTCCAAGGTTATAAATATCCATTTAAATACTTTAGATAGGTTTAGATTGATGGAAGTCCCATTCAAGGTTAACATTACCCATCTATCATATTCATTATCCTACATCTTGCTATTACACTTACAAATGTACCTCATAAAGGTTTGAAAGGGTGCATAGTGTTATTCAAGAATGTTTGAGACTTACATTAAGGTCATAAAATTTGTGAAGGTAACACAAATGGTGAGGCTACCAAGATTAAATAATCTTGATGAACCATGCCCATGTTATAGAAACTCTATTTAGGGATAAATTTCCCTAAAAGTCTCAAAAATAGGCCTGGGTCATTTTTGTGGCTATCAAATAATGGTGTAACATGGAGTTTAAATCCATCTCAATGGTCCTATAAAGTAGCCTTTAGTTTATATATATCCCTTGACTAATGTGAGTGTGGGTTTGGTTCCAAGAGTGATGATTAACATTCTTCAACTCCATGCATTCTTTCATTACAATGTTTTAGTGATATCTACAGTAACAAAGTCCCTCATGGATTCATGAAGATGAATTAAACACCATGGAGATATCCTCCATAGAAAAGTGGCTTCCCTTGTATTATTTTTAACTAGTGACTCAACTAATTCATATAAAATGGTTGAAGTACAATGTTCTTGACAACCTATAGGTCCCTTTTAGGCCCAAAAGGTACACCAATAGTAGGACTAGTGATTTCATGGTCTAAGAGGAATGACTTGATCAAGGTAGAGGAAGTTAGTGTTAGGTTTAATATTGAAAGTATCTAAGTTTATGAATAATTATATAGGTAAAATTGATATCAATATGGATAATAGACTTAAGATAATAGTCACCTATGTTCATATGATCAACTACAGGCCTGTTGTAGGGAACATTCCATGGTCTAAACAAGAGTATGAGAAGAACATGGGCTTAAAATAATTTGGGTTCTTATGAATCATTTGAGTATGATATAGTATCACCAAGGTAAGTGTTGAACTATGTTTTAAACCTAATTTCTCATTCAAATTCCTTAAACCTCTATATCTAACTTAAACATGAAGGTCAAAGAGTAGGGTTGGGTATTGATCTGAGTGTAGTATGACAAAAACTTCAAGGTTGTATATAATTTTCATGATCATTGGATAAGATAAGAAGGTGAAGGACTCCAAAGGTTTCAAAGTGATAATGAGTGATGATTTCATGATCTAGATGCCAAAATATATATAAATAGGTTAATGTATAGAAGAAAGGATAAAGAAGGTTAAATAAAGCCAATGATACACATGTGATAAAGTGACAAATTTGGAAATAATATGAGGGATGTTGTTATTCATCTTAGTATTTCATTAAATGTTGATATAATACACCTTCACATGCATCTCATAATATGGATATACCTTACAACCTCAAAATGACCACCTTCAATTGTGTATAAGGGTAATCAGGGTTCTGATTGTGTATGGTACTAAAATAGTGAGACTAAAATCCAAGATAGCATGAGGAAACTAAATTTCATGAAGATGAATTAGGAATTCATAATATTTTCAAAGGACTCCAATAATTTCATGTTCTTAAACTTTCATTTTGGTAACCAATAGTCATGAAATAACACTTATAGTAGTACCTCAACACTACAGTATTAACCCTACTTGATTCCCTAATAGTCATAAAGGGAACAACAACTGAGTAGGTCATGGTGATTACATAGGGCATAGAGACTAAGCAAGGTTTGGTGAGAATAATTTCAAATATGACAATAAAGGAAATTGATTGGGTAAGAAGGGATGGAGGTGGGCAATAGTTTAAAGTTTTAGTGCCAAATTTGTCATTTGGTGTAATGCTTAAGGTTAGTAATGCATCCCATCTTTACAAGGCTTCTCAATCCTTAGGGCTTGGAATTTCCAAGTAGGATCAATTTGAAAGCCCCAAAAAGAAGTTTTCATGGGTAGACAACTTAAAGGAAAAATAGGAGAATATAAGGAAGTTTGTGCTACCCAATAATTAGACATTACCAAATATTTGAGAGGATCCAACATTATTGTTATGGATGATTTAAAAAAGAAAGATTCATCCAAATGGGAACATTCCCTAATGGGTAAGTTCTTGGGTATTCACTCTAATATAGATAGGTTTAGTGTGTGGGCCAAGAATCATTGGAAGCCTAAAGGTGCACTATACATTTTAGCCTTAAGAAATGACTTTTTCCTAATAAAATGTAATAGTGAAGAAGATTTCATGAGGATATTGGTGAATGGCCCTTGGTTTATGGGTAGGACAGGCCTTTTATTGAAAAAATGGAAGCCAAGGTTTGACCTAGAGCTGGAAAATATCAATATGATGCCTATTTGGGTTAAGCTACCTAGAAATCCTACTAGACTTTTGGTAAGAATACTTGTTTATTATTATAGCCAATTTTTTTGGCTATCTCATAGCATTTAATTTATCTACCATAGTGAAAACCTACATGTTCCATGCTAGAATCTATGTAAACACCAATATGGATCAAGATCTACCCTCTTTGTCATTATCAATTATTAGAGTGGGGAAATAATTCAAAACATAGAATATGAAATCTCTATAATGCAATGTGAAGGATGCAAGAAATTGGAACACATTACAAGAAATTGCCCTATCTTTGCCAAAAAAAGAAATGCCTATGTTTTCAAAAAAGATCAACACACTTGGATGAAGAAACCTTATTTCAACATCAAGGAGCCTAAATTTTTTTATAGAAGGCTAGAATAAGGATAATAATATTATGAGTGCCTCTCCAAATAATACACTCAAAAATACTGAAATCTTGACAAATGACCCTCAGAAGGAAATTGAATATAATGAGGTAGGGAGCTAGCCTAACTTGGAGAGAGGTCAGATCAAAGAGATTATTCAATTCATAGAGTATCATAAGAATACCATAACCATGATAGAAATGTATTTAGAGGTAACATATGATTACTTAATCCTTGGAAATAGGCAAAAGGAGCTACCCATCTAGGAAAATAAATCTCAATTAAGACATTAGGTCATGTTTTTATAAATAGATAACTTACTATTCAAGTATTTTAACTCACCTATCCACACTAATCCCTTTCATATCCTAGAAATTTTAAATGAAAGTGATAAAAAAAATAGATTTCTCTTGTTATGCTCTCTCTTCAAATCCCAACACATCCACCTCCTTTCAATCTAATTTGAAAGTGGATATAGGAAAGGAGGAATTCATCAATAGAATAAAAGTAGCTATCACATCCCCTATCCTTATACAAGAAAAAATCAATATGGAGAAGGACATCTCTCCTAAACAAAATAAAAGACAAGGAGATATAGGTCACAAAAATAAATAAGGATGAAATTCAAAGGAAGTTACTAGAAAGAATCAAACAAAAGAACATATCATGAGTGGCACTCAATCCATGCTAAAGATGAAACTATTAAGAAAATATGTTAGGCAACAACATAAATTAGACTAATGAAGGTTATAACTTGGAACATTAGAGGCCTAAACCATAGAAATAAATATAAAGTGTTCAGGTATTTTATTACTAATAATCAACTAATTTTATGTGATTCAAAAAACTAAAATTACCACCAACATCATCAACAACACCAAAACTTAGATTAGGAAGGAAGTAAAGGTTACTAGTGTAGACTCTAAGGGAGCCTCTAGGAGAATAACCACTTTTTGGAAGGACCATGAGTTGAATGGTGAGATATTGGTTTAAAATAAGCATCATTTAACCATCCTTTTTTCACATAAAAATCAATATGGTGCTTGGATTTTATTTAATATATATGTTTCTAACTCCATAGCTACTTGAAAAAAATTGTGGTATGAACTGGCCTTCTTTAGAAGAGTATCTACTAACATCAAATGGATGTTGGGTGGAGATTTTAACACACCAATTTATGTGGGGGAAAAAATGTGGGGCTCAATATCATTTAGACAACATTGAGGACTTGGATAAATTCATTAGTCTTAATAATATGGTTGACATCGAGTTCAGAGGATTCCCTTACACCTAGTCTAATAAAAGGATGGGCAATATCCTTATAAAAACCTACCTAGATCATGTTCCTATTTTACTTGATTGGTTTTATGCTCAAGATTTTTGCCTATCCTCACTTCCGAGAATAAGATCTGATCATAACCCATTAGTTTTTAATGTCCTTAATAGACTCAAAACTCAAAATTCTCCCTTTTGGTTTGAGAACATTTGGTTCTCTCAATTAGAGTTGATAGAGAAAATAAAGGAATGGTGGTGGTTGGATGTACCAATATCATCTATGTATAAACTAGTGTAAAATTTAAAATAGGTCAACAAAGAAATCTACATTTGGAATAGAGAGCTTTTTGGCAACATCTTCTAATAAAAGGAGAAAATTAGATTGGATCTTTAGAATATTGAAAGTTCTATAAACATCCAAGGATCATAAGATCAATATTTCCAATAGGAACAAATACTTTTGGTTGATTATTTTTCCATCCTTAATAAGGAGGAAACATTTTGGAGACAAAAATCCTAAGCTACCTAGCTGAAAGAGGGAAACCATAACACTATATTCTTTTACATGGTCATACTCAAGCACAAAAGTCATAATAGGATCAACAATTTTTCTAAATAGGATGTCTCAGTGCATGTGGATCCAATCATCATAAAAAATAAAGTTGTTAACTACTTCAAAGAACTCTTTGCTAAAAATTTAGAGCTTGATAGCAACATAGTGAAGTATTTTCTTCAACATGTTCCTTCCCTTATTTTGATAGAGGATAACCAAAACTTACTCAAGGACATCACAAAAAAGGAAATTAAGGTTGCAGTGTTCACCATGAATAAAGATAAAGTGTCACATCTGGATGGCTTTTGATGACTTTTTTCTAAATCTACTAGGATATCATCAAACAAGATCTATGGGAAATTGTGAGGGAATTATTATTGTCAATAAATATTCTTATAAAACATAATAACACCTTCATGTCCCTCATTTATAATAAGAGTGGTTCCTCAAGCTTCAAAGACTTCAAGCCCATTAGCATGTGTAATTTGGTGTACAAGATTTTTACCAAAACTATGGCTATGAGATTGCAACCTTTGATGGGCAAAATAGTTTATATCACTAAAGGGGGTTATGTCTTAGGAAGATAAATCCAAGATGGAATTTTGGTGGTACATGAAATGATTCATTCCATGGAAGAAAAAAAAAAGAGGGAATGGTCCTTAAAATTGATATGGTTAAAGCCTATGATTGGTGGACTGGGGTTTTCATCATTTGGTGTTACACAAATTTTTCTTTAATAAACACATCAAAATGTTGATACATAACTATATTTCCTCCACAATGTTCTCTATTATCATAAATTATTGTCCAAAAAGATTTTTTAGGAGTGAATGAGGCATAAGATAGGGTGATCCCTTATCTCCCTTTTTATTCATTAGCATGGTTAAATCCTTGAAAAGGAACCTCCTAGATGCTCTTAGAAATGAATTTCTGAAAGGGTTCAAAATGATGTCTAACATTTAGCCTTCCCTTCATCAACAATTTGTCAATGATACTATAATCTTAGCTACTACCTTGATTAGAGAATCCAAGGATCTAAAAAACATTCTCATTTGGTATGATGAGGTTTCTAAGTAATTAGTTTACTTCACAAAGACTTATTTTTTCTTTCTCAATAGTACAAAGTAACATCAAGTCAAAATTTCTAGAATTCTTGATTACAACATCAAGGAGTTACCTTTGACCTATCTAGGTATGTCTTTATTCAAAGGTAAATTGAAGGAGGAGCATTGGAACCCTCTGATAGAAAGATACCAAAGAAAATTGGATAGATAGAAAGGTGCTATTCTATCTTAGGCCAAAAAAGTTATCCTACTTAATAGTGTTCTACAAAGTCTCCCCATTTATCTTATGTTCATGTTTAAAATTCCCAAGAAAATTCAAAATAAAATTGATATAATCTAAAAGTGTTTCTTGTGACAGGGGGTAGAGGACAAGTTTAAATTCCATCTAGCTAATTGGAAGAAGGATTGTCTTTTGAAATCATTTAGAGGATTGGGCATCAAGAACCTTTCCATCATGAGCAAAGCATTGGTCACCAAGTTTTGTTGGAAATTTATTAAGTATGATATTCAACGGACCAATATTTTCATGATAAATATCTCCATAATTTCCCTCTGTTGGATTTCTAATATGAGGAATAATTCATCAAAAGTCTACTATATGGAACTTTTTTTCCAAGAATAGAAACAATATTCTAAAAGTTCATGCATGGAAATTAGGTAATGGTTTGAATGTCAGGTTTTGGAAAGACACTTGATCATGAAACACCCTTTATAGGTGATTGAACCATGCTACCAAATAAACCAACATTTTTTATCTTTATTAGGTGAGAGAGTGGTGGATTAATTCCAAGGAGGTATCAAAAAGAGTTGGAAACACTTGAGCATAGACAATGTGTATGCCAACATAGCCAACATTATCTTGGACCTAAAATTCCTTATCCAAGGTATACATATTTCTAATTTAAAAAAGGATAATGGTTTAGTTTGGGAGGACTTGTTGTATGGTAGATATTAGGTCAATTTGGGGTATATATTACTTCAACCCAACATCATGGCAGTTAACCTAGTGGATAAATTTTGGAATAAGCTCTTGATTCTAAAGATAAAAATTTTATTATGGTTGAGTGATCAAAACAAGATGCATAATATGAATAATATTTGTAAAAGAGGACTCACCCTAGCTAATAGATGTGTTATTTGTGAAGGAGAGGCAAAATTAGTCTTCCACATATTCTCTAAATGTAGCTTCTCTTTCAAAAATTGGGTCTTGATGTATAAGATATTCCGAGTCAGTTGGGCTCACCCATTTTCTCTCTTGGATTCATGGTTGGCTTAGAAGAGCCTTTTTTCACAACAAGAACTTATAGTCCTTTGGTAACTTGTTTTCCTTCACATCATTTAGGGATTATGGAAGGAACATAACAACATGATTTTTAGGGATATAAAAAAATCATCTAATAGATTTACCAATACCATCTTTTCCCTCCTTATATATATTTTCAAGAATATTATTTGGGTTAAAAATCAACCTTTCTCTCCTTCTGAGTAAGTCATTACTAAGGAATGGATCATATCCATGGATAATAGACCTTAGGTAGATCCTAAGTTTACACTCAATAAAAATGGTAGATGGATTGTTCCCCCTCTTGGTTGGATCAAACTCAACTTCTGTGGGGCATCCAATGGCAATATTAGAGTTTCTAGAGGTGGAGGGGTGTGTTGAGACAATCAAAGAGATTTTATAGATAATTATGAAGGAAGTATGGATTTTCAATCTAACCATTTAATGGAAGATTTAGAAATTTTATGTGGTGTCCAAATGGCCTTTGATTTAGGCTATCAATGTATTCTTGTTGATGGGGATTATCTTAACATCATAAATTACATTAACAAAAATAATGTCATCAGCTAGACCATAGCTCACATCATTAAGGAAATTCAAATTTGGGCTAAGAACTTTAAAAGTATCGCTTTCCATCATACCTACCACAAAGGTAATATGCTTACTGATGCATTTTCCAATAAAGGGGTCAAGATTAGGCAATTCAAAGTATGGGATGCTATGAAGATTTTACCTAATAAGATTAATGAGATATCTTATAAGGATAAAACCAACTATATTCATGATGGGATGAATTGTACCCATTAGGTTTAATATGTATCATAAGATTAGTAATGATTTTAATGTAAAGGATGGTTGGGGGATTAATATTAGTAGTCATAATTATAGGTATAAAAACACTATGTATTATTTGGAGGCTTTGAGAAAAATAGTTATATACTCATAAAGCATAAAGTTGTAGAGAAATAATAGCAATCTGTATGTGAAGGGTTTTTTAGGTCTAAATTCCAAAATAGGGGTGATTTGAATAGGCTATAACCACTATCAATGGATAAAATTAGAAGCAAACTAGAGGTTTGGTAGATCTTCCACACTAATGACATCACTAATTTCATCAACCACATTTGTGGAATAGACAAGCATCTATCTCATCAATTTACCAAAAAATTGAGGAACATAGTGGTTTTGATTAGGAATATCTTGATGGAGATTAATGAAAATATCATTGGGCTCAAAATTGAAGAGCCTAAATATAGAAAGATCACCAAGGATTTTGAGAATGAAAAAGAGAAATTCCTTGTGGGTAATGAATGCCTCATGACTTTTTAAGGGGGTTTCAAGAGGGAAGACATTCCTAATCCATTCTATGAGGTTTTTGAGTACTTAATCAGGTATGTGACTTTGGATCGGTGCTATAAGGTCATTCATTACCTTAATTTTTTATTCTTAGTTTATCTTTACCATAGAATTCCTATCAACATTTTTATCTATATTTTACATTTTTTGGAACAGTCAATCTTAGAGGTTAATTAGGGGAAGAAAACAAAGGATCCAATTCATCAAGTATTTATTCTCCTTATATATAAGTTATTTTAAGATCTTCATCCTAAACCCTAGGGTATGGTTCAAGAGCACTATCCTCAATGTGATCCTTTAGTCATGTAGTCCTCTAAATTTTAGAGTCGGGTTGAGGGGTAGAGTCCTCAATAGCCTCCTTTGATTAGACATTCTTATAGAATTATTTACAATAGAAGTATACCTATAACCAATAAGTAATCTAAGGCATTTCCCTTTTTGGGGCATGTGAAACATTAGTTCAAGCATTCTCTTTAGTAGGATAACATTTATATGGTTGAATTTGAAGATCCTAATGATAACCAAGCGAATCCCATACAAATCAACTCCAATAATGCCACATCTTCTCTTAAGAAAGAAAAAGATCTAAACTTAGACTCTGGTAGCAGAGTTGGGTAGAAAAGGCATGATGATAAGGTTGTGGAGCCTCCATATAACACTCATAACAATTTTGATTCCAAAACCATGACAAACTATGTCAAGAGAATGAGCAAGCTAGAGTAATTGGAAGATGAAGTAAAACTTCACAAAGATTTTATTATATGGTTCATGAAAGACAATACCCACTTGAAGTAAGAAATTGGATAAATAAATCAAAAGGTTGGGCTCTCTTACACCAAGGAAAAGGAGGTATAAATTTTCTCCATGATTTAATCACTCACTGACTGAGTCTATAATTTGGAAAAGGAAAATAAAGACCTCAAAGAAAGATTTCTAACTTGGCCAACTTTAGAAAATTCACTATCAACAACACCATGAATAGCATGGAATTACTATCTATGTGCTTCAATAATAAGGAAGAGATTACTAAAGGAATCAAACCTAAAAAAAAGCTCAAGGGAATAAATAGTGGTAGTGAGAAGGATAACATCAATAGAGTCATTGATAAAAAAAATTAAAGATCATGATCGAAGAATGGACCAAGGCTTATGAAAACTCAAAAATATTCAATGGTTAATTACTTCATGTGCTAGCTTGGTCTATGTGTGTGTTATTATTTTATTGTGTTTTTTGTTATTTTTATTCTTTTTAGATCCTTTTGTTCCTTATGAGATTGAATTTATCTATGCCTATGGGCATAAATAAGATTGATAGAATTATATGGGTTGGGTCCCCTTAACACCCACTCTTACCCTCAATAAAAACACCTATAGTCAATAGTCAATGGCAAACAAGAAGTTTGTAGGAAGCAAGAGTTGGTCCATTATTTGATCATGAAGCAAGGTTGAAGGGGGAAGACTCTAATTTGAAAACGTAGTATGAAAAACCAATGTCCACCATATTTAATATGGATTCATAGGATAAGAATTGAATTGAAGAGGTAAAAATACTATTCTAAGTATTAAATGTTGAGAACTTAGTTTAGAAAAGTAGATGATGTTTAGGTGACACTTGAGGTATGGAAACCTACATTGAATTCATAAGATTTGTGAAAAAATCAAATTTTGAATAAATAAATATCATTCCAAATTTGAATCCAAACCTTTATTCTAATCCAAATACACCTAAAACAACATTGTATTTACCTATAATTGTGTCTCTTCTCACTTATTAAATGTGATTTAAGAATGGCGAGTTCAAATGATAATGTCAAAAATGATTCAAAGATTAAAAATGATTCAAAGCTAAAAAATAATTCAAGTAATATTTATTTTGTAATTATACCTCCAATATAACATCATGGTGAAATTAAGAGATTCACAACACTCCATTTCCCAAAATCCCTCCTCTATACACACCTTCATCCTCTGTTGGTTTACTTGAGGTTAGTTAGTGTGATGTAAGTTACTGCGTATAGTAATTAGGTGATAATTAAAAACTAATAGAGACTTTATCAAAGTGTTTATTTTCTTGAAAAACATATTATAATCACATTGATAATTTAATCCCCTCACTCATCCAATGATGCAAAGGAACACCTATAGACTAATCATCCAAGGTAATTTGGTTAATGGCAACAAGTAGCTCTAGTCATGAATTAGAGGCAAAGGGTAAGTAAAATAGTATAATTAAAAGAGTGATATATTAAATTAAAATAAAATAATTTAATGTTTTCACCACTTGAAACCCATAAAAAGTCAATCTATACGTGAGTAAGGGTACATAGGGTTTCTAGCAAAATATAGTCAATTAACCCTAGGAAAGCATTCATATGCATTGAAAACACTAGTTTAGATATAATAGAGGATGCATAAAGGTATTAAATTATAGAAGAGGATGATTAATACAAATATATACCATTAAATGAGTTTTTATTTGAACTAAATCCATAGAAGACGTGTTTGCAGACCTCTAGGATGAAACTAAACTCACAACCTTCAAACCCTGTATATGAAAATCAAAGGCTTGAAAAGGCTAATGAATCCATTAAGTCACAAGTATAATGAAGGGAAGTGAGGGTAAGTTATATTAGGAATGAATTATGTTGTTTTTTCTACCTATAGTCACTTTAAGCTCAAGATTCCATACTCATCCATACAGTTACAGACAAGGTGAAGCCAATTTAGGAAAAAATAGTCATTTGAGGGCCTTATAGGCCTAGTCAAGTATTGAAATTTGAAGGAGTGGAATCATATTAATTATAAAATACACCCATTACATTGTATTTTTCAAAAAAATACAATGGAATGGGTGTATTTTATAATTAATATGATTCCACTCCTTCAAATTTCAATACTTACACTATTTTTATCAGACCAAACTATGGCTAAATAAGTAGTCAAGGGTTGATCAAGCAAAATGATGCTTAAAAGTGGCTTGTAAATCAATGAGAGTACAAAATTGATATTTACATATTTTAATATGATATTTTAGGCCTTAAATAATCATATAAAGGCTTAAATATCCAAATAAATAGTTAATAACCTTGGAAAAAGGTATACAAAATCAATAACACATGCTTACACATAGACCACAATGCAAGTTTTAGACCCCTTCAAGACGTTGTTAGATATACAATAATTAAATTAATATGTGTAAGGTTTTTTTATACATAAAAAAATTATAATATACCAATTTTTTTTATAAAATTCATAGGGTAGCCTAAACTCACAAAATGCAGTCAAAGCTCGCTAGGCCTAGTGCCTAAAAGGAGGTCATTTCCACTTCTAGAAATAATAACTCCAATGAGTGGGTACATGAAAATTGGGAGGTATTAGGTGTTTTAAATCTATTTTTTTTAGGTAAATTTATTAATAAGACATTTCTTGGCTTAGGAGCTCAACATGTTGCATAAAATGCCTAGAAGGGCTCGCTAGGCCAAGTTTGGATGCTCACACCAGCATGTAGGTTTAACTTGGGGAATCAAAAAGTTAGGGGATGTTATAGGGGGTATTTATCTTAAATTTTGTGGATTTTTTTTCATATTTTGGATGTCACATATTTATGAATCATCACTAAGGGTAAAAAATACCAAAATCCCTCCTAAATCATTAGTTTGGACGTGTTTGTAGAGATTAAATTGGAAACCTCATAAAAATCCATAGTTTCTTCCTAAAACCTATAATATGTTGTATTATACTCTTAGAGGGTCCTTACCATGAATTTTTTTTTAACCTTCCCTTGTATGAAATAGTACAAAAACTATGCTTTTCCATGTTTTTGAGATAAAATATGTGTTCTAAAGAGTGTAAAAGGATGCCAATCACTTGGAAGGATATATTGAGAGGTTTTTTACCTTTCCAAGATCAAGAAACAAGAATAACTCACTTATAAGTGCCAAAACCATTCAATATTTTTGGGCCTTTCAAAACATGCCTCAAAAGGCAAGCCTTCCAAAGGCCATTTCATGGTTCTAGTACCTCCATAGTGTTTCAGACCACCAAAATTGACATGGACATGGTGACAGTATGGTAAAAGTGAACCAAATGTTTTTTGGATGTTTTACATGTGTGATCTCCTAGCAGCAAGATTTATCTTTCTAGGGCTAAGAGGGATAATTAGGCCTAATTTGACTAGAAAAATGGGTTATAAAAGGCACTTACACTTGGATTTTGGCCACCAAACTTTGTATGGATATTTATGAGGAGAGAGGGTACTTGTATCAAGTCTTATTTTCTCATTATCACCTATATATTCTCCTAGACAAGAAGATTTTTAGGAAATCATGTTATAAGGAATTGAGAGGAAATGCTTTGTTTTTGTGTCATTATATGCCTTAATGAGTGTTTTATGGATCAAATTTCATTGTTCGAAGTCTATTATGACCTTTAGAAGTCATCCATGGAGGAAATAAGAAAACTTGAGAAAAGATCCACTTTTTCCTTCAAGGCCTAGTGAAAAATGAGCTCTTCAAGGAGTGATAGAATGAAACATTGTATAAATGATTCATATAAGATTTTTCAAGGTTTTTATACATTTTCCATGCCCAAAATGAATGGATAAAAATTCAATTTATGTTTGGGCAAGGTTTTAAAAGTTTAAAAGGGTCTCTAAACTCTAAAAATAAATTTTCCTCCTTCTTATGCCATCTTTGGGGAATAAGTCAAACATGTATTGGAAATTATTTTATGAGTTTAATAAAGTTGGTAAAACATAATTAAAGAGTTTATGGGGTCAATTAAGACTTATTCCATGCATCAATACCTACTTTAATGGGTGAAGACTTCTTCAATAATATAGTAAGTTTATGCAAGAATCCAGGCACCTATGTTGGTCAAACACCACCAATGAAGGAGAAAGACTTATTTAAGATTTAAAAATTAATCACCCATGAAATTATATTCCATATTTCAAAATGAGATGGAAAATTAATAATATAAAGTGTACATATCATTTTGGAGGAGTTAGTTAAAAAGATATTTTCCTAGTTTTGAGGCTCTTATCTCCTCTCTCCTCTCTCTCTCAATTATCTCTATATAAGCCAATTTTTGGCATTATAAAGTATATTTAACCTAAGTTGTGTCAATGCCATGATCAAAATAAAATTATACTTCCCTATTTTGATGAATAACATAGAATTCATACCTCCTAAAAACTTGATTTAGTGTATTTTCATGGTTTGATGAGAGATGACAATGATAGTTTTTACTTAGTCTCATCTTGTCCTTTATTATTTGCATATTTGTAGGTGTTATCTCATCCCTACATGTTTCATAGTGTGATCTAATCATCTTGTTTTTATGGTAAGTTCAATCTTTCCTTAGTGTCCTTGGGAGACCTATTAAATAGGTGCCTTATATCATGCATCAAGTCTCAATCTTGATTAAACCTATTGAATGTGTTCTTTGTTGATTTTTAGATCCAAGGTTAAAAATTTCAAGTCTATTGGAGGTGTGAATATAAGATATGGGTTACAAAAAAATTTCATGATGACTTGATCAAACGAAGTCATATTCATGATAGTGTCTAAATATCTCATGGAGATAAGGGGAGCATGGTTGAGCACTTATATGAGTTGTGTTCATGTTTGATTGTTCAGATAAATATTGATTTTGTTTAGGGAATAAATAATGTTTCAATTATAAGGATTAGATGGTAACTATAAAGAGATGACCCTTTGTCATTAATGTCAAAAGGGGAGAAAGTTATTGGTTTTGGAGAAAGGTTGGTTTGAAGAAGATCTAGCTTGGGGAGATGTGAATGATTAAATTTGTTTGAGTGTTTGACATCAATGACAAAGGGGGAGTTTGTTGAGATATTCTCCTATTTTTTGTGTTTTTTCATTGATGTTTTCATTGATGTCAAAGTCAAGATCGATTTCATCAATGTCAAAGTCAAAGTTGAGGCCATGGATGGTGAAGTGGTATGTGACAAAGAAATTTTATGATAAGATAGAATTTTAAGGAAACCTATTTTATTTATATTTAAAGATAATTTTAAGGAAACCTTATAATTATTTTGATATTGATGACATGTCAAGGTCAAGATCAAGATATAAGGTAAGCATAATTTTGAGCACTAGTCTTAATGAGCATTGCCATCTCACAAACATGTAAGTGAAGATGGTGTTCTATTAAAATGGATACACATAGGTATGAGTGGATGTTTAATAATTACCAAGAATGAATTTGAATTTTTGAAACACTCAGTAAAGTTTCAATGTAAACATTCAATGGTATGGTCTTAATCCTAAGCATGCAACTAGACTAGTCATAGACTCTACTTGGCCTAATGAGGAGTCTTAAGGTGTTATCATGAATACAAATAATTGTTATAACATGTGATAAAAATTTTGACACTATGTAAACATGTGTATAAGGATTATAATCTTTCATAGGAGTTTTCTAGCTTAGTTCTTAGCTTAGTATTTACTTAAAGAGACATAGTGAGAAGACATAGGCTTGGTAGCATGTTGAGGTGAGAAGTATAAGGATTGTAATAAATATATTGGTAGTATGTAATCAAGTATGAGGTTTTGTGACATTATAATGAGGTTTCTAGATTAGTATAATAGGTTTCAAGGTGTGTTCAAGTTCTAAGTATGGCTTATAGGTTTAGGCCTAGTATGCGATGAGACTTGGTGTGGCCTAATGAGGAGTCAATTTTATTTTTAAATGTTTAAAGAGATTATTATATAATTATTATAGATTTTAGAGTTTATTTAAATGGTTTTGACCAAGTTTGGGGTCAAAGTTTGAAGGATAAAGCATGAAATTTGGTTTTGAGGTTTTTTGTGTGAACATAATGTGGTATTATGTGCAACCTTTTCATGAGATCCTAATAATTTCATGGGTGTTTTGGAAGGGTACTAGCTCAAAATTCATGGAATTTATTTTTTATTTTAGGGGAAATAATTTATGAATAATTGCTAATAATGGAAGGTAGTTTAAACCCTCCTAAAACCCTCATAATGACCTGATATGAAAGATATTGTTATGAATGGCTTAGAATGGTTTATTTTACCTATTTTTTATGATTTTAAAATGTATATTACTCTCCAAAATTTATAAAATCAACATTGTTTTTCTATAAGAGTGATTGGAAGCTATAGAAAACCCCTTATTTCTTATATTTTTGATGTAGCAGGTAAGGTTGACCAGATCAAAACATGAAAATGATTAGAGGATGATGTGTGAGAATTTTATTTTGTTCACATATAGTTTTATGAGAAGTTTTAAGACTTTAAATATGCTAAAATGGTCATGGAAGTTGACCTATCTCTAAATAGGCCTAATGAGGAAGACAATGAGAAAAATAAGCAAAAGTGAGAATGAGATTAGGAATAGATTGTAATGGATTAGGGATGGATAAAAATACATGGATTTATTTTTAAATACCTATATCACATATAATATTTTGTTATAATATTTTTATATGATCATACATAATCATAACGTTCCTCTCAAAGTGACCTATCTAACATAGTAAGGTCTACGTAGGGTGAAGACATGAGATTGGTCTGTAAGACCAATATTGATATTAAACCTTCAAATATATATTTTTAAATTTTTTATAAGGATTTTTAAGGATAATATAAACCCATTTAAATTTCATAAAATTTTTTATACAGGTGTTCTAGGTCTTTCTTTCCATGACTATATTTTTGGAGCTACAGGTAATGTTTTATATATGAGTGAGATTGATGTTCTTGAGTTAGTATATCTAGAGTTGAATAACCCAATACACATTAAGTTTTTATATGTCTCATAGGTTAATTTTAATAAAAATTTATTCATCATAAATGCCTATGAAGGTGTGAAAAGTCAAAGGTTCTTGACTGGGTTCTTGAGGCTTATGTGCAATTCTGAGTGAACAAATTAAAATGGCTTGTTTAAGATATTTTGAAATTTTTGGTGAAATATAATGAACATAATGATAAAAATAAGGTAATTTATCTTATATCCATGTTATTTTTTTATATTTTTAAATGTAAAAGTTGAGTGTATTAGTGAGATATTCAAAGCAGACTTTTTGGTAGTGAAAAGGCATATTTGCGAGTAGACCTAATGTCATGGTTCAAGGAGTGAGATGAGCTAAATGGTGTTAGGAACATAAGGTGAGATTATAAGGGGTATAAATTAATTTTTTTTGAAGTTATTCATCCATTTTTGGAGGCTCATATTGTTCTAGGATTATTAAGGTGAAACATGTGATTTGAGAAAGCATAATTGCATTAGGTCTCTATTAGGTCTAATAGTGGTTTTGGTCCTTATGGATGGTTGCCAAAATATGTAGTTAGTATTTAAATTTATAAATGTGTTTTTTTATATATTTAAATGGTAATAAATTTATGGATATTTTTCTTCCAACCAAGATGGGTAAGAGCAAGAGTCAAGTATAAAACTAAGGTCTAATAGGCCTAATTTGACTAGTTAGAATATTGAGGGAATGAACAAATGATATAGAGGTTTGAAAAAAAATTATATAGATTTAATAGCGTAAAATAGGTGTGGTTAATATTTAATTAGGTAATAATAATGATTATATAAATTATGATCAAGGTAATTTTACCTAATTCTACCAAGAAAAGGGTTAGTTGAGCAAAGAGACCTCATAGGCTATTTGAAAGAGATAGAAGAGTGTGAATAAAAAATAAGGGGATAATCATAATTTGAGTGATAAATAGGAATAAAAAGGTTATCAAATTTAATAATTGATTTCTTTGGTACTAATTTACCTAGGGGGTTGGTGTTTCCTTGCAAGTTGGTGATTGTTAAAGGACTAGTTGAGTTGGTGCTTGACTAGTGAGGGGTTGGTGTTCCTTGTGCGGTTGGTGCCTAACTAAAAATTGATTAATTACTTATAATATTTTATTAAAATATGTGTTTTAGTTGGTTTTATCCCCCATTAGGGTTTCTCACATATCTCTTGTGTTCTTTTGTTGTATGCTTTTGTAAAATCTTGCCTATGTATTGATTATTATGTGTATGTAATGAATTCTTCATTGATGATAAATGAAATTAAATGATGTTTTAATGGCACTGATTTAACCCTTCCCCTAATTGGTATCTATAATTCCAAAAATAAAAATATCAATAAAATCCATTAAAATTTTTAATGAACATAACCCTTTCATTAGGCATGCATTGTATTCGTAAACAAATTTAGAATTTTCTAAATTCCAAGGTTCATAATAATAGTTTGAATAATTATTATCTAATAATTTTCCTTAGTTTATGAAATCTTAGGTTGATCATTTAGATTAAAAATTAATTCTAGATTCAACAAACTAGCAGTCAATTTATTAGTAGTTAGTTTTAAATAATCTCTATAGTTCAACATATAATCATCATAATAAAAATATTTGCCTCTAAGAAAAGAATAGATATGTTTATCATAGATTAAAAAGGCCAATTTTAATTTAAATCAGTAATTTTAATCTTATTTTTTTTCAAAATGATTATTCAATATTTGTCTCACTTCCACTTAGAGTATAATTAGAATAAAAAATAGTGTGTTTATCAGCTTGTACATTAAATTATCTAGGTATATGAGATAAATTAAAATCTACAATTTTTTCAATCAAATCCAAAACATTTTGAGTGTACCTATGTAATTTATTTTTATTAGTTTTATAAACTTTTTTAACTTTCTTAATAATTAATTTTGAGTCACAAAAAACTTCTAACTATTTAGTATTAAGTTCAATTGTCCTTTCCAAGCCTAAACACAATAACTCAAATTTCAATGTATTATTGGTATTATCAAAAGAAACATTCAAATCATAATGAAATATCTTACCAATAGGATAAATTAAACAAATATAACACCACTACCATTTTTCAAGCATGCCCCATCAAAATATAATGACCATAAACTATCTCTATAAAAGGTAATCTCTTATCGTTTTTTAGGCTCATCTAAGGTTAACAACTCATAAGTACCAATTAATATTTCCATGTATGCTAAAAAAAGAGGTATAGAATCAATGGGATTAAAAAATCATTATTCTCTTTCTATAAGAACAATCTCACTACTCATTCGAACCCAAGTGGCATCCTTTCTAATAAAAGTAATAATTTCTTTTGACTAGTGTCTTCCTAGAAGAATAAAATAATTACTATGAATATCTAACACTTGAACATTGGTTAAGCACCTAATTATTTCATCCTATTTTATTTTGATAACAAGATCATGAAATTTTTTCATGAATCAAAACTTGTAAGTTTCATGTTATTAGTTTCATAAGAAGTACCTAATTAATTAGCAATAAATTAAAGCATTATATTATTAGAAGTACCATTATATAGAATATAATTTTGGACAACCTTATTAGCAATTTTGATTGATACATAAAAATTAGGTATGTAATCAACAAGTGGATCATAGATCTCATTAAAAATAATAGACTAAGATTATTCATTGTTCTTTATTTCTTCTTGTAATCCCAATAGATCCTTAGAATTTTCATTTTTAATGGCATCTTTAATTTTATCAAGATATCCTAGTAAATTGGCAACCTATAATAATGAAAAACTTATTTTACTAGTATCCAAATCATCTATAATATTATAAACACCAACATGTGGATGATGTATATGCATATAATCAATGTTATTATAAGGTGTATACTAAGACGTATTAAAATAAGTTGATAAAGGTTTATTTTTTTGAGAACTAATTGTAGCATTCTCATATGCAACATTATTTTATATACCTTTGCATTTATCAAGATTTTCATACTAATAAGACTAATTCTTAGTTTTATTAAATTTATCTTTATGATTAGATTAATCTTTATGTCTTGTGTTGATGGTATAAATATTTGTAATTTTTATTATATCAATTGATTCATCATAATTATGCATGTTTATATTATTTTCAAGATCAATTTAAATACTATATTTTCCTTGAATATATTTTTTTTAAAATTTCATAGCCATATAAGTACTTGGATCTTGATCGAGTTTGCATACATTAAAATAATGAACATTTTCATCAGTTTTACCTTTTTATAGAAGGGAGGATTACTTGGCAAAGATTACTTATCATCAAGTTGTCTTTTGATGGTGACCAAATCATTGGTAAGACTATGAATGGCTTTTAAAAAATTTGCATTATCAAAATTTAAATCCATTTTAGTTCTATCATAAAAACCAACACATTTTAATTTATTTTCATACTCTATACAAAAACTTACAATTTTATCATAATCTATAATATATTTATCTTATAAATCCATTTTATAATTTAGAGGCAAATCATTTTTTGAGTTTAACATACCCCCATTTTTGAAAAATGGGGAACCATGTGTCACATTATGCAAATTTCTGACTTGAGATTAAAATCAACTTGGTTAGTGTATCTTTAGCATAATTACACATTTTTTATTTGAAGATCATACACACCATGGTCTAGTTGACTTATTTGTTCATGGATTTACTTTAATCTTTTCTAAAGTGCTAACATCATATATGTGTGTTTTAGGTTTTAGGTTTAATGGAGCCCATTTGGGGTTGAGCATGATTAGGGTTTTTGTGTTTCAATGTTAAATTGATAATTCATTAGACTTGATCTTTAATTCATTAATTAAGTTTATATTTTCAAAACCCTAGACTTAGTTTTTACTTGGACCTTTTAATTCAAAATTAAATTTGGTGGGAGCCTTTTATTTAAGTTTAAGTGGGAAAAAATTATAATACCGTGGTCTTAGTTTAATTTTTATCCTAAATCTAGGTCATGTTTTTCAACAAAACCAAACCTTAAGATAAAAATCCTATGATTAGTCTATTTTATATCACATGGTCCCTTTTATCTTAGCATGGTCTAAATGAAAATGCAGGGTCACTTTTATTACTTAGCCTAAGGCATAATCCCAAAGTTCTATCATATTTATTTATACAATGAAACCTTAGGTTAAAACCTTATGCAAAGTTATTTTTTGTGAGGTCCTTTTGTTCTATGTTTATCACCTTGGTCCAAAATATTCATGCCTAGGTCATTTTATTATTCTCAGGATCCCTTTTGTATGTTAGAAACTTATCTTAAAAAACCTTAGACTAAAATATTAGTATTTATTAATACAAATAAAACCATGGTACAAAGTTTTTATTTTGAGTCCCTTTTAAATTCATAGGGCCCCATATAATTTATTTTGAACTTAGCTTATTCTTTTTATCCTAAGTCTTAAATCCTAACCTTATATTTCATTAAATGTAGGGATCAATCACATTCATATACTAGGATCCCAATCTCTGACATAAATTTAAGTAGAAGATCCAGATCAAACAATGTGATCAATGATGAAAATTAGTTGACCCCATTTAAACATCAAGTACCTTTTCTAGATCAACTATATGTGTTATAACATACAAATCCTGATTAATATAGCATATCAAGTCAAATATTTTCAAACAAAGCTCTGAGTTAACGTAGGACCAACACATAGCATAATCATAGAGACTAGTACAAAGAGCTCAAAAGCATTAAATAATCAACATATGTCACATGCAATATGCAAAGCAAACTTGAAGATAACATGTGGTAGGCTTGGTAGAAAATACCCATAACTATGTTAAAATTTATGGTCATGTGACTATCAAAGACATTCCTATAGATGTCAAATGATGATCACAAGGATGTTAATTTTTACATAGCAATGAGCTTTGATCATGTGGTTAAAATTAATGGCGACATGATCATCAATGACATTCCTATAGATTTAAAATGATAGTTATACAAATTTTAATTTTAAAATAGTAAACAATCCTCTATACGTGTTCAAAATTGATCATCACACAACCATCAAAGATGTTCTTATGGATGTCAAATGATGGCTACACGAACATCAATTTTAACATAATTTCCTGGATCTAAATTTTAAAAGGAAATAGTCATTTTTGCATAGTGATGAGTATAATGATAGGGACATCATGAAAATGCCACGTCAAAGCCATGTGAGTGCAATAGGCCAAATCATAGACCCTACAGACCTAGTAATGAAAAGGAGACCCTAAATTGCCATATATGTAAAGAGGTTGAGCTATTTTCCATTAGTGGGTCTTTTAAAATGGATTTGTAGCTTGAAGATGGAACCATGTCTATATTGGGTAGCATTAATGAATAATGATGACCCTACAACAACAATTATGGATCACTTCATCAACTAGTAGGTCCCAAAGTTAGATAAATAAGAATACTCCTTTTATAACTAGCATTAGGATATTAATTTTTATAAAAATGTGTATTATTCAAGAGAACATTGTTTATAAGTCAGTCCATTTGAAAAATCATTTGTTCTAGAATATAACAAAAAAACACTTGTCCTATACACTTCTACAAATATAATTGGATGAGACTAATCAACATGTTACCTTAATTTTTATAAAAGGAGCATTGTCAATTGTCAAAATAGGAGGGAGTTATTAGAACCAAATTACTTTGTAAAATAGGAGTTGTTAATATAATTAAGGAATTCTACAAAGATTATCTAGTATTTTCTTGTGTGAAGTGCTATATGGTTTCTCTCTTAGATGTCTGGTTCCAATTTCATATTTGAATAGTTATTATGGATTCTAGATGTGTATCTTAAATTTAGAGTTGATAATTTTATTCAATGTTAGATTAGTTGAAATTTCTTAGGCTTATTTATTTTGTTGAACTTATTTTCCATTTGGGATAGTGTTGTTTTCTTGCAGGAGTGAATCTTTATGGTGAGTTTAGTTCCTATTTGCATCATTTCATACCTTCCTTAGAAGCTTGCTTGATGCATGTTGTGATTTTGAATTAAGATGTTTTACTTCATAAATTTTTTAAATGCATGTTTATATGACATTTGAACTTTGTCATAATGTCTATAACAAATACTAGAAACAACCTTCTTTCTTTCCTACCCTTCTATTTGCTTCTTTTTTTAACCAGATCACCTTGGTTTAATTATCATTGTAAATATCCATCCTAAATTAATTCTTAATTTATTTATTCATCATGATTTACTATTCTTATCATAATATAATACATATTTCATATAGATGAACTATTTGACCACAGTGGCTCCCAACCACCAAATAATATAAATATTGTGAAATAGTCACTTATTCTTCCTCTATTCCACCAAAAACTAACATGATTATTGTAACCTATAATTCATGCACTAAATTATTATAATTATAAAATGAGAAGTGTTTCTTAAACACTTTGGTCATTTGTGGTACACATTTAGGCATCAACATGAGGAGTTTTGTTGGCACTAGAAGGAGAGCTAATAGATCTTTATGAATGTGTATAAACTTCACTATTTTTGGTGTATTTTGATCAAAAATTGATGTAATCTTTGCATATTTGTGTTTTCTAGAAAATTTGTGCAAAACTCATTGATCTTTATGGTTTTATACCATTATTTGGGCTTCTTTTAGCCAAAGATCGATATTCTTTTTATATATGAGTATTTGTGGTAAAGATAGCTTAAATTCAAGGTGTTTGAGGTTATTATTAGAGGTTTTGTTTAAAAATTGACTTTGAGTTCATCTAAGCTTAAACATGTAAATATCATTCATACTGATGTATTTGGACATATCTTTGAGCTAATTTAGTTAAAGATCGATGTCATTTATTGTTATTTATACATATTTGTGAAAAAAATACTTAATGGGTGAGTATGATCATTATTATTTTTAAATATGAGGCTTACACATCATATTTTACACATGATTTTGAGCTAGAACCACCAAAAATAAGATCCTCATCAAAATATGGCATGGTTAGGTGGATCTTCTATCAACATTCCTAGTTAGGTATGCAATTTACCAAGAAATATAGGAAGGTATTTACCTTCTTTCTATCCTAAAGGCATTGTCACTACTAAAAACATGTTCTATATTACAACGCTACTTTAAGACTCTTAAATGTTATCCATGAAGATGTAGCATGTAGATTTTTCCCATTTACTTTAAAATATGGTGCATATGAATGCTTCCTTAACCTTATAGAGGATTATATTACTAGCTGGGATAATTTTAACAAGATCTTTATTGATTAATTTGTTAAAATCATTAGTCCATGCATTTCATATCAACAATTCACCAGTGTTAAAAGAGACTAAAATGAGCCCATTAGAGACTTTAATGCTAGGTTCCATAAGATTTTTAGTAGAAATATATCCCCTTATATACCTAAATAAGATTTAGCCTTAGATATTTATAAGGATGCTTTGGATTCCATGACTTCTATGTTCCTCAAAAGGTTTGTTAGAGTCATAAACACCTTGGTATTAGCTTATACTAAAACAATAATAATCAATGATCAAATGTAGCCTCAATATTAGCTTGTATATGTTATTCCAAATGTCAACCTCAATTTCCCAGTAATGAATGTCATTCCAAATGCTAATCAGAGTATGTCTGCCTTAGATTAGACACCATTGTTGAACCAATTTCCCTTAAGCCATGCTTATCCTGACCAAAATTTGTGGTTCTTGAACAATGATATAAATGGATTTCATTTAGAAGGATAGAGAGATTTGGTGCCCACTAGTAATGAAAATCAAGTTCATAACTTAAAATAACTAGAGAATGAGAATGAATCCATAATTAAGATGGTTCAAAATTTGAGCACTAATTTTCTTCAGTTGCAAATGTAGGTGGGCAATTCTGGGGAAGGTTCCAACAAAGGATATGTTTCTCAAAGGTTTAGTAGGTTTCATGATAACAAATACAATGCATCATATGAATACATAAATGCAATGAATATTTGTGATATAGGTCTAGCTAATAATTATAATGTCTTATAAGTATGTCAAAGTGAAAGGAATTCATCTGAACCTATGCTTAATCAAGACTTTGTTGCAGGGACATCTGGCTTTATAGAAAATTATAAATCCTTCATGTAGGCTTTTGATTTTCCATTTGATGTATAAATTGAACCAAAAGATGATTTATAATATAAAATGGATGGTAAAGACAAGCATCCTCATGAACAAGATCCGATGAAAGCTAACTTCTCTTCATAAGATATCTATGAGAGTAGTTTATATGAGGCCATTACTAAAATAGAATCTACCCTTGAAGTAGAATACCAATGGAAACATTTATGCCAAGATTTTTTGAAATAAATTGAGGTATTTAAAGATAGAAATGTCATTCTAAAGACCCCAAATCAAGATGAGTTGGGAGTCGATTGGGTAACTGAGATGCCAATTTACACAAAGGATGAAGATGAAGCAAGTAAAATGGATCAATAATTTTCATATGATGCATTCAAAAGTGTATAAGTATGTGATAAAATTAACTCAAATGGTAAGGTTGTACATAAATTTCATGTTATTCTAACTGATCAAGATGAAGCAGCCTTTTAGGATAACTTGGAAAGTTTTGGCACAAAGATGGATATTCTATCCCTACCTCAAACTGAATATAATGAACACTTTAGGACAAGAATGCTATATGAGTTTCCATGGTTGAATGAAGTTGATATACGCCACTATATATATATATATATAATTTAAGGAGAATTAATATTCTTAATACAAGATAGAAGGATTTGGGAAGAAGATGATTGGATCTTAGATTTATACATTTAATCCATACATCTAAAAATGTTGATTAGAGGCCAAACTACATCACCTAGAAGACACAAGCATATAGGTGCTCATATCCACACGAAGAGGCCATTGAATGGAAGTAATCACGATTCAAGGTTTTGTAGTAGACTAAATAATTTTTTATTTTCTCCTATAGGTTAATACTTTATGTATTTAGTGTAGGTCTTAGTTTAGTTTCTTTCTTGTTCTTTATTTTTTATTTCTTTCCTTTATGTCCCTTATTTATATATAATGTTTTTATATATTTATTTGATTTTGTGATTTGTTCCTTAATTATAATAAGTCTTTTTGGAAAATTCTCATCTCAATTTTTATCTAGTTGATCAAGAAACTTTAGAGTTTAGAATTTCAGGTATGACTTCTCAATTTTAGTTGATCATAGATTGTTGAAATTAGAGCTTGATGTTGTAGTTTAGAAAAACTAACAAATACTGGTGGATGAGTTAATTATTCCTTGATATTTTAAACCTTTTTATAATTTAAGTCTAGGTTTGAGAAGAATTTCACATATAGGATGAAATCTTTAACTATTAGCACACATTCATGCTTGCACTTAAAAAACATTAATTTCCTAGGACAAAGTTTACATCCAAGGATGATTGTCATAAAATCAAAAAATTGAGAAAATTAATAAACCTATCTAACTTGGTTCCTAACCTTTGTTGGAAAGTATAAATTATCTTAATAATACAAAAATAAGAGATTATTACAAAATTCAAAAATCTTTCTAACTAGAGATGATTCTAGTTTTTTCCATAGGGGCTATGAATACCTAGATGGAAATGGAGTAAGGCCTTGAGTGAAGCCAAAATCATATCTACTTAGGTGTATGGATGCTTGGATAATAACAAAGTAATTCCCAAGCCTTCCATAAGCTAATCATGGTCCTTAATGAATATTTAAACAAGCTAAAACTTCGAGTTAATGATTAAATCCATGAACCTAGAAGTTGTTTTCTAAATCCTTTGGCAATTAGTAAGTGAAATCAATGCACACACACACAACATGACTGAGTTTTGATTTTTGATCCTAATTATGCATGTGAAAGATTTATTCTAATTATGAATTGATATTAATAATGGTTCCTAATCAAAGGTAATAAGTACCTTAAATATCCATCTAAACCAAAGTCTTTGAATTCTAACATATTGTTATGTTTCCCCTAGAAGTTGCCACTTATTGAGGTCAACATACCCCCATATTTGAAAAATGGGGACCCATGTGTCAAATTATGTAAATTTGTGCCTTGAGATTAAAATCCACTTAGTTAGAGTATAATTAGTATAATTTCACATTTTTTATTTTAAGATCATCCAAACCATGGTCTATCTAACTTATTTATTCATGGTTTTGCTTTAATATTGTCTAAAGTTCTAATGTTAGATATTTGTTTTTTAGGTTATAGGTTTAATGGAGCCCATTTCGGGTTGATTATGCTTTGGGATTTTTTAATTTCAATGTTAAATTTATCATTAATTAACCTTGATCTATAATTGATTAATTAAATTTATGTTTTCAAAACCCTAGACTAATGTTTTATCTGGACCTTTTAATTGAAATTTAAATTTGGCACAAGCATATGATTTAATTTTAAGAAGGAAAATATTATTAATACCATGATCTTAGTTTAATTTTTATCCTAAGGCTTGGTCATGTTTTTCAACACAACCAAACCTTAGGCTAAAAATCCTATGCTTGGTCTATTTTATATCACATGGTCCCTTTTATCTTTTCATGGTCTAACTAAAAATGTAGGGTCAATTTTATTACTTAGCCTAAGGCCTTATCCCAAAGTTACATAATATTTATTTATACAATGAATCTCTAGTTTAAAATCTTATGATAAGTCATTTTCTATGAGGTCCCTTTTATTCTATGTTTATCACCTTGGTCTAAAATATTTGTGCCTAGGTATTTTTATTATTCTTGAGGTTATTTTTGTATGTTGTAAACTTAGCTTAAAAATCCTTAGAATAAAATATTTGTATTTATTAATATGAATAAAACCATGGTCCAAAGTCTTTATGTTGAGTCCCTTTTAAAGTCATGGGGTCCCATATAATTTTTTTCAAACTTAGCTTAATCCTTTTATCTTAAGTCTCAAATAATAAATTTATATTTCATAAAATGTAGGGAAAAATTACATTAAAATACTCAAATTCTAATCTACAATATGTATTTAATCAGAGGACCTAGATCGAATGGAACATGATCAATAATGAAAAGTAGTGGACTCCAATTAAACATCAAGCACCTTTTTTAGATAAATGGATGCATTCTTATATATAGATCATAATGAATGGAATGTATCAATTTAAATAATTTTAAATAAATCTTTGAGTTAATGTAGGACCGACACATGGCATAACCATAGTACCTCTTACAAAGAACCTAATAGCATTGAATAGTCAACATTTGTCACATATATGATGTACAACAAACTAGAAGATGACAAGTGGAAGGATTAGTAGATATTCCATATAACTATATTAAAATTGATGGTCATATTACTATCAAATATGTTCCCACAAACATCAAATGATGGTTGCAAGGATGTCAATTTTAACATAGTAATGAGCTTTTATCATGTGGTTACAATTGGCAGTCATGTGACTGTCAAAGACATTCCTATGGATGTTAAATGATAATCACATATATGTAAATTTTAAAATATTAAATGGTCCCCTAAACATGTTTAAAATTGATAGTCATGTGACTATCAAAAATGTTCATGTGGATGTCAAATGATGGCTACATAGACATCAATATTAACACAGCTACCTAAATCCAAATTTTAAAAGGAAAGAGTTTTTTTTTTTTATAGTGATGATTATAATGGCATAGGGATACCATGTAAATTACACATCAAATATATATGAGTTTAATAGGCCAAAATATAGACCCTAAAAAACTAGTGATGTAAAGGAGAGCCTAAATTTCTATCTATGTAAATCAGTCGAGCTATTGTTCATGGGTGGGAATTTTAAAAAGGATTTTTAGCTTGAATACGAAACCATGATTATATTGGGTAGCATCAATGAATAATGAGGACCCTATAGTATCAATTATGGAGTACTTCATTAGCCAATAGGTCTGAAAATTATATAGAATAAGAATATTCATTTTGTAATGAGTGTTAGGATATTCTTTTATATAAACATGTGTAATTTGTAAGAGCACATTATTTATAATTTATTCCATTATAAAAATACTTTGTTATTTAATAGAACAAAAGGACGCCTATCTTATACACTTGTAAAAATGTAATTAGATGAGTTTGATTGGCATGTTGTCTTACTTCTTATAAAAGGATCATTATCAATTTTCAAAAGAGGAGGGATTTATTATAACTAAATTACTTTGTAAACTAGGAGTAGTTAATATAAGTAAGTAATTCTAAAAATATTATCTAGTATTTTCTTGTGTGAAGTGTTATATGGTTTCTCTCTCAGTTGTCTAGTTTTACTTTTAGATTTAAATATTTCCTATGGATTTTAGATGTGTATCTTAAATGCAGGTTTGATCATTTGAATCAATGCTAGATTAGTTGAAATTTATTAAGCTTATATCATTTATTTCACTTCTTTTACATTTTGTCTAATGATTTTTGATTGTATGAGTGAATATTTAAAGTTATTCTACTTCCTATTTGCATCATTTCATACCTTCCTTATAAGCTTGCCTAATGTATGTTTTGATTTGGGCTTAAGCTATTTTACTTCATACATTGGTTAAATGCATGTTTAGATGATGTTTTAACTTTATCATAATGTCTATAACAAAGACTAGAAACATCCTTCTTTCTACCCTACCCTTCCTTTTGCTTTTTCTTTTAACTGGACCACCTTAGTTTAATTGTCATTGTAAAAATCCATCTTAAATTAATTCTTAAATTAGTTCTTCATCATAATTGAATTTTATTAGCATACTATAATGCATATCTCATATAGATCTACTATTTGGCCATGGTGTCTCTCAACCACCAAATAGTACAAATATTATGAAATAGTCACTTTTTATACCTCTATTCTAACAATAGATAACATGATTATCGTAAACCATAACTCATGCAATAAATTCATAGAATTATGGAATGAGACATGTTTCTAAAAGACTCTAGGCACTTATGGTACACATTTAGGAATCAACAACATTACAAAAATATAGTGTGGATAATATTTTTAGATTCAAACCTCATGTGGGATCTTTCATCATAGTCTTGTGAATATACTTATGAATCGATAAATTGTTTCACATAAATCTATATAAATATTAACTAACTCATTAACCAAATCTAAACCTTGTTTAGGTTTTCCAAAACAAAGTTCCAACCATTCCTTAATATGATTCTAATTACTAATAACACCATAATTAATACTATTAAAAATTTGATAAGATTTACTTTCTAATGTTTGAGAGAAAATTCTAAGTGAAACTTTTTCATTTACAATACCTAAATTATCACAAATTAATTTGAAGTCATCCAAATGGTCTTCCTAAGTTTCACTAGGAATTCCATAAAACTTAGGAATGTTAAGACCTTTTAATGAAGGAAGCTTATATGGATGAACACCAATGTTAATAGGAATTCCATGAATACAAGGATTTGTTAAAGGTTTGGCAATGTCATCATCAAAATCTACCTCATTATTAGTCACTTCAACTTTATTCTTATTATTTTTAGAGAACTATTATTAGTCTCAAACTCTATGTTGTACCTATGAAATTTATGGTGGTTATTCTTCCATTAAAATTTTTAATAAATTTCATGGCCTAAACAAACAGGGTTAACTCTAAATTTATATTAGGGTCAATAGGAAAAATACTATCCTCAAAATTAAAATAATCAAAAAGAAAATGATCTCTAAGTTGAGGATTGGTAAGAAATATTTGTTCTCTATCTTGTCTAATTCATTGGTTATTTTCTTGAATATGGTAATGTGTTTCATTTAAAATACATTCTAACTCACTAATTTTTTCTTCATATTATTCATCATTTATGACTTCAATTATTCAATGTAAATAATAAGGTTTTTTATACCACTTAAAATGAGTTAGATTAAAATAAACATCAACTTGATCATCAACAATATCAATCAAAGTTTGAATTATTGAACGTAGACCTTGAATGGTGATGGACAAAAAGATAAAATAGAAAAAGAAAATAAGAATTATGGAAATATTTTCCTAGCAGAGTCACCAAATTTATTGTTGATGAAAAATGTCACATCAACAAATCAGTCATTTCACCTATCACAAAGGTTAATGTGGAATCGTACTAGTGTAATAGTAAGGTCTTAGTAATAAAATTTATTCCAAAGATGTGTAGAGGGGTTTTTTAAATGTTTGAAGAAAAAGGATCAAGTAAAATGTTATGTAATGTTAATTTAATATTCAAAAATAAAATATCACTTGAATATCAAATAAGGAATCTGATTAGGACTATGTAATCTAACCTATTCAATAAAGAAAGCTAATAAATCAAATAATATTGTAAAGTAAATATCTACGATATTTAAAATTTTGTTTAATAAATTACTTATAAATAAAATATAAATCAAAGTAAAAATGAATGTCAAACAGAGAAATATAAATAAAAACAAACATAATAATAAGAAAACATTAAAACCTCTTATCAGTAAATAACTAACCTATAACTATAACAAATTAAGAAATAACCTAAAATAAAAATAACATAACCTAATATAATCTAATATTATAGATAAAAGATTTAAATAATAAAAATAAATTGATCTAAACTCAATGAGATATAATCAAAATAATATACTAAAATCTCATCAAAATGTCCCTGAAACATAAGTATGGCAAAAGACTAATCTAATAATATATAAATCTAACTAAAAGACTAAGTAAATAATATCTTTTAATCTAATCAAAATTAAAATATCTAAGTATGAAATAAGTACTAATCTTAGTATGAAATAAACACTAATCTAAGAACATACAAAATTCCCAATTAAAATAATTAAATCTACATAACTAAGGATTTATTTATAACAACTATGAAATCAAATTAAATTATGATAAATATTAATATAAAACTAAATAAAAAAGAATAATATAATAGAGGTCCTAAGTTAGTAAAATATTTAAAAGATAATAAGGTCTAAATAAAATATTAAAATAAAAATAAATTTAAGAAATAAAAATACATGAAAATAAACTAAATGATCTAAGTAAAAGAGAAATACAAACTATATAAAAAAAATGAAAAGCGTGAAGAATTTATTCTAATCTATGTAAGAAATAAAAATTAAACAAAATAAAATGTGATTCTAAAATAGAGTCATATTTAACATAAAATTTAAGAAATTTTATTGAGAAATAACTTCAATACAAGTGATCTTTAACAAAACAATCATTTAAAATTCAAAGATCAACAAATGTCACATGAAGTGAGGTATTCATCATTGTTCGGGTCAAGTATTTGAGATTATGCACATATGACTGCACAACTGCAATCATCCAAAGATATTAGGCTTGATAAACTTTAGATAATAAATTTATATACTAAAAATGAAACATGAATATACCTACTCTGTACAAGTGGGTCATTTAAACATTAGAGAATATATTTTTTTATATATCTACAAATAAATATTTAATCTTAGAGATTGTTTGCATAGAGAGAGAATAATATGAAATTTGAGTAACTTAAGAGCTCTTTAACACCTATTGTGTTCCTTCTCTTGTTTTATGAATTTGATATTTTCATAACGTTATCTATTTTTGAAGTATTTACACAATAAGTTATAACTAACTTGTTAGTTTTATTTAGCTTTAATTAACTTTAAAAAATCTATTATTTAACTTAACTTAATATTGTAAAAGTTAGACTTTAATAAGATCTAATTATATCAAAACAATTAAGTAATAGATTGAAAACAAACTCTGACAGTAGTCACAGGACTCATATGAATAAAATAAAAATAAACATGTAATAAATATGACATTCATAAATATATCTCAAAATTAAATAAAATTAAATACTTAAAATGTCAAATACTATGATCACTTCCATAAAATTTTTAGTAATTCTAACATCTCATTATGTAGAAAAGTAATGTCACCTTGATCAATCCAACCATAATTATTCAAATATGTCCACATATAAAATATATCAAAGTATAATCAATAGACAATAAATTAACAAGTTTCAAATAAAACATAATGTAAAACATATTTTACTCATCAGAATTTAAAATGGATTCAATCAAAGGGGTTCCATTATTAGTCAAATATTAGGTATACTCCATCGATGTAGCATGGAATTTAATTGATTTGGTTCCTTATTCATCATCCACATATACCTTAACCTTTCTAAACATTTAAAAATGAAAACAAAGGGTTAAATGATGAATTTTTCAAGAGATTTTTAATTAGTGGGATCAAAGATATAATCTAGTAGAGGTCAAGATGTTTAAACCATATAACATGATGGAATAATTAGGATTGGAAAATATTTCATAAGAAATTATCACCTCTTAGTATTGATCTTATATTTTTGGTTCCTTAAAGAAACTATATCACCACACATAGATAGATTGTAAGGGTACAACATTTACTATATACATGATATCACCTCAACCTTGATGCCCCTCTCTATTTGGGACTAGACTAGACTCTATAAGGTATAATAGGGGTTAGAGATAAGATCAGATATATAGGGGTGGGGGGCTCAGATCGATAGATAAATAGGGATTGGGTATGGAAAAGTTGACACAAGGCTCATGATATGGACCTCAAGTGCCCATAATTATATATAGGGTATGCGAAGAGCATATATACATGTTGACATGATACCCATTTTGATTATAAAGATGATGCGTCCATCTATAAATATGCATAAGGGATAAAACAAGGGAGCTCCAGATAGATAGGGATTGCAATATTGAGGCTAGGATCCCAAATAAATACATAGGGCTCTACCTGGGCATCCTAAATAGATATATAGGTCCTTATCTAGTCTATATAAACTCCTAGATATATAATTGGGTTCAATCTATATATAGGGGTGACTCTAAAAATGAGGGGGGTTGCCTTGAGTGTCTATACATACATACATACATACATACACACACACACACACACATACATACATATATATATACATACATATATATATATATATATATATATAGATACACATATATATACATATATATATATATATACATATATATATATACATATATATATGTATGTATATATATATATACATATATACACACACATATATATGTATATATATACATATATATATATATACAAATATATATATATATATACAAATATATATACATATATATATACATATATATATATATACACATACATATAGATATACATATACATATATATATATATATATATACATATACATATATATATACATATATATATATACATATATATATATATATATATATATACATATATATATACATACATATATATATATACATATACATATATATATATACATATATATATATACATACATATATATATACATACATACATACATATATATATATATATACATACATATATATATATATATACATACATATATATATACATACATATATATATATATATACATACATATATATATATATACATATATATATATATATACATATATATATATACATATACATATATATATATATATATATATACATATATATATATATATATATACATATATATATATATACATATATATATATATACATATATATATATATATATATATATATATATATATATATAATAGTAGGGGTTAGAGATAAGATCAGATATATAGGGGTGGGGTGCTCAGATCGATAGATAAATAGGGATTGGGTATGGAAAATGTGACACAAGACTCATGATATGGACCTCAATTGCCCCCAATTATATATAGGGCATGAGAAGAGCATATATACATGTTGATGAGATACCCATTTAAACTATAAATATGATGGATCCATCTATAAATATGCATAAGGGATAAAATAAGGGAGCTCAAGATTGATAGGGATTGTAAAATTGAGGCTAGGGTCCCAAATAAATAGATAGGGCTTTACTTGGGCATGCCAAATAGATATTAGGTAATTATCTAGTCTATACAAACTCTTAGATATATAATTTAGTTCACTTTATATATAGGGTTGACTCTAAAAATTAGGGGGGTTGCATTGAGTGTCTATATATATATATATATATATATATATATATATGTATGTATGTATGTCCAATTTTTTTAAGTTTTATTTGGAATATCCAAATTTTTTAATTTATAAAAGAGAGGCAATTATTGACCATTTTGACCACAAGTCAAAATGGGTCAACCCCATATATCCAAAATTTTATATAGGTGTTTATTATAGTGTTATATGGTATTCCATAGTCAATTTTATGTCATTTAATTTGTTTCTAGCCTTGGTCATTGTCACACATAGTCTTTGTGTCATTTTATCTCATTTTTGGGTTATTTATGAGTCATTAATGAGGGTGGTATGATTTTAATCTATGTAAATTTGTTATAAATTTCCTTACATCATCCAATGTTTTAAATTAATTGTCAATAATGTTAGGACTAACTAAAAATTACAGGTTCCTAACTAAATAATCAAGAAAACAAGTGAAAAAGAGGGAGTTTTGAAGGTTGTACAACATATGGGAGAGAGTGGCATGTGGGGATAAGATTATACAATTATATTTTAGTTTCCATGACTATATTTACAATATTTATATGATATTTAAGTGCAAAAATTGGACCAAACCCATTCTATCTCTCCATCACTCCTTTAGGTAAACAAAATTAGTCAACAGGTCTTTGATGGTACAATTAGTAAGAAGACATCTAGGTCAAATTATTTTGGTGGTGGATATTAAAATTGTTTTGAATAATTTTCATGTATATATTTTGAGGAATGGATGCATATAATTTATGAACCATTATTAACAACTTGATTATCCATTTATTCTTGTTGTTTCCCACGCTTTGCAGGTTTTCCTCTTGTATGAGTAGGTCTATGTAATTCAATTATTGAAATTAATTATAAAGGATGTGGAGTACCTCCTTACATTTATTAATTTTTTTTTCATGTTTTAATTTGATTTCATGAGCCAAATAGATCAGATTATATGATGAGGTCACCATTGTCTAGTTTTAAACATGTTTCACCACTTGCTAAAGATTTATTTATCTACAATGGTTTTTAGTCAATGAGAGATGTTGTGTTTCATTACTATAATTTATTATTTATCTCCTATTACTATAATAATAATATCATAAGATAACATCATGAAGGTTGTAGTCAAGATGTGATATACAATTAGTTTCTTTTATATAGTTATCTCTCTACTTAATTCCACTCACAGTCATGGCATGTGAAGCTCTAATAAAGATCATGGAGGTATAATATAAATTTTAAATATTTTTAACACAATTTTATATCATAATGAAAATTTTGTTAAAAATAGTAATATAACAAACTATGACAATCAATGCAAGTCTTATGCCTAGTCATACATCATAGATGTGCACCTACAGGAAACATATCACTTTAAGATGGGAATAATGAAATTTGTTTAAAGATATTCATGGTGAAAAACATCCATTTTATAGTTCTTTAAGAGTCTAATACTTATTATAAGATCATTCACCATGTGCATTTTTCATATTTCTACTCACTGCCTAGTTTGGAACTTAATGCATGCTTATAGGTGCCTCACAAATGCTAATCGCATTAAAAGGGAGTATTTGAATTAAAAGAGGTTATACATGGTGAAATTAGTCAAATTTAAATTTTATTAATGGTATAAAACTGATTGAATGCTCATATTATATACACACTACCCATATTCATATCCACTACTTGTATATTATAATGTCTACCTATAGGTGGCTTACACAAAGGCATGAAGGTGTTATATGGATAATATTGACATGATTTTAAACCTTCATGAGATTTATGGAGTTCTATTATACTATTATAGTCATGAGTGAAACATTATATTGGCATGTAGAATTTAGAAACCATGTTCAAATTGGAGATCTGAGTTTAGAGACAAGTTCCCTAAAATATCTAAAATAGATCCTTAGCTTATTTTTAGGCTACCATACAAATAAAAAACATGGAGCCTATATAGGTTTTTATGATTACATATTATATCCCTAATACATGGTAACTAACTTCAAAGGAAATTGGGAGATTTAGCTAATAGGTTTCCATGCTAGAAGGCTTTAAAGTTACACATTTTTTCAATCCAAACATTTAGTGTTGTCTACAATTTTGAACCTCAAGTGACCTTCACAATCCAAAGTTGAAGTATAGAGGCATATATTCATGATTAAGTGTTTTCATTAGATTTAGGTGGATATCAATGATTTAAATGTCATCATTAAGGTTTTAAATGCAGCGTATGGACCTCTATAAACACCTATAAATGTGTTATTGCCTAGAAAAGTCACATATAGCTTGATTTTAGGTAACTCACAAACTCATAAAGTGAACCTTAGAATATATCAAATTTTAGACTTAAAAATCACCATTAGAAGTTGATTAAAAATGATTATAAATACTATAATATGTTAGACACTACATTCAAGGTTGATAGATACCCATAGGCCCTTTGATACTCTAAAATGGTCAAATATAGTTGATTGTAGTTGGTAGTGATCTAAGAAAGGATAGTCTTGGTGATTGGCCTAACATCTAGGTGATGAGAGTAGATCAAAATTATTTCAAATGTAAATATAACTTAAATAATATGTTGGGTCAATGATAAAAATGTCTAACCATATAGGTACCACCTACAAACATTTTTTCCTAGGTGTGACATAGTTACACACAATTAACCACTTTAAATAGGTCAAGTGGAGGGTATGCAATAGAGAGGTTCGTAATGGTTTAAGTGATATATGTTTTTTAGAATAATCCATAGTTATTTTAAACACATAAAAATACTCCTATATAATGTATATAGGACATGGCATGGTTAAAAGGACAACCTATAGTGCACACATATATATAAATCATGCACAATCAAGGTTCAAAAGGTTTATCTTAGGTTTTGAAGGAGTTGAAAGAGATATTAAGGTGATCTATCCAAATAAAATGGTACATAGGGTCCTTACCACTTAAATAATCCCATATACTACCCTTTTACATGATTTATGAGGGGAAGTGTCCTTTATTTTTCCATAGACATATGGCCCTTCCCAAGGGTGCAAACTTGCAAATTTTGAGAAAGGAGATGACAAGGTGATCCAAACATTAATGAGACATTAAAATAATATGTTTAGAGTTGTTTCACACATGTAAAAACATTTAAAACCATTTTTAATGGTTAGAAACATGTCAAGGTGGTCCAAACTCACAAGTATGTAGACATACCCATTAGGTCTAGTCTAAGCCTAAAGCCCTGAATGAGGTATACTATCACCTTGGACACTATATGAACATTATAATTAATAATAAAATGTTTTTATGGATATATCAAGTGTGTTAAAACTATTATAATGCATAGTAGGCCATAATTAAGACATTTATTAGCTTAAGACCATCACAAGGTGTGCAAAATGCATGAAAAAACTCAAGAGACTAATTTGGGATGCTCACACATATATGGAATATTTTAATGGGATTTTTAGGAGTTTTGGGATGTTTAAGGAGGTATTTAATAGGTATTTTATGTATTTTTTTCAAAAATTGGATGTTAGACTTGCATGAACAATCTTTAGAGGGAAAAATCACTCTAAGCCTTATAAAACCCTTGCTAGTGACTTGACTTGGAAAATGAAGGAGGAAAATAATTTAAGAGGAATATAATTGATATGTAAATTATTTAATCTTTCAAAGGATTCCCCAAGGTTCCTCCCCATCATATTTATTTTTACCCTACCTATATAGATAGGGTCTAAAATGTCTTTTCTTGACTATTTTTGGTGTTTTGTATGTATGGAAGGGTTTCAAAGGATTAAATCCACTTTGGGATTATTATTGGAACTTAAAATAACCCAAAATGTTTATTTAATTATTTATATAATCTCACAAGTTCATCTACGAGTTCCTTCATCTTAGCTAGTCCAAACTAGCATAGTGAACATGTAAGTGAGAAGGTGAAAACTCCAAGTGGGAGGCCTTTTAATGTATTTTTGAGGAATATAAGGCCATGAATTATATTTAAAAATGTAATAAACTCATATTTATATATTTTTTTATAAAACTAAAGGCAAATTTCATGCCAAGTGTGCAAGGTGAGTGAAAGAGGAGTTAATTAGACTACAGGTAGTGATAATTCATTTTGAGAAGAATCCTAATGATTAGGGGAAAATAAAATGAATGTTTGATCATGTATAAAACTTTAATTTAAATCATAAAATATATCCATATTCTATTTTTTATCATTCCAAGGAGGCTAAATGATGAAGGTAGTTTTTAGGCATGCAAATTTAGAAGTCCTACACCACATTTCAAGAGTTTCATGACTTTGAGGAACATTTTTCCATATATACCTTATGTGGTATATCCCATACTTCATTATAATTTATATTTAACTCCTATTTTAATCTTGACACATTTTCTAGTGACTCTTGTACTTCATTTTCTTCTCCTCTCTCTTCAATTCTATAAGTAGTAACCATTTTAGCTCTTGTAGAATAATACCACACCATGTACGGCAAAATCCTAATGGATTGACATTGTATTTTCCATTTAAAAAATAAAATAAATTTTTTATTTTAGTTCATATAAATTTTTATAAGTTTTCAAATTGATTTATGATTATGTTAAGTGATAATCTCATATCTTCGCTTTTCCTTATCCTCTCATGTTTATGTAATATTTCTTATTCTAGTAGGTCATTTATAGTGTAATTAGTGTTTCAGGATCATTTCAAGTGTAAAATTATTATTATAGTGTGAAATATTCCATCTATTTTATTTACCTTGTGTTTTCTCATTCATACCACCTCTATGATGAAACACTTATGTTAGAACCCCATAGGACTTGGAAGTTGGTTTGTAGGTCTTATTTGTTTCATTGTGATATAAGTATTATAGTATTTTGTAAATCACCCTGGTGTGTCACCCATTTATATTAGTTTATTTTCATGAAATTTTTTATCTCTTTTCCCACAAGTAACTAACTAATTATTGGATAATCATTTCAATGTATATTTAGTGAGCTATCCCTTAAACCTAGAGGTCTACTTATACTATAGGTAAACCCACATACCTAGAAGTATTCCCATATTTCTAAAATTTGGAGCAGGTGTGAAAAACCTCCTCTAATATGAAATATTTTTTGACAACAATTATGGCATGCCTAATGGGACCCATTATCTTCAAGACAACATGTCAAGGTGAATGTTGGTCTTGACAACATCAACTGTAAATTTTTGTGCTATTCAACATTTAACAATTCCATTCAAGGTAGAGTCTGGTTCAAGACCATTATTTTGTCATATTTTTTCTCATACTTAATGGTACTTACTAGGTCATCATCTAGTATATTTGTCAATCCTATCAATCCACCTATTCATCCTAATTTGCCCTTTGATGACTAAAAAGAATTTGCAAGCCAAGGGAGTGAATAACTTGAATAAATACAATACATCATATATATGCCACATGCCTTAAATACCTTTAATACTAAAAATAAAAATCATCTTTAATAATATGATGTGATCCTCCTAATGCTACAAAGAGTGTGCCTACATTCAACGATGAGGGTCATGTCACACATAGTGAACACATCAAGGATATCTCTTATTTTTGTAGTTTCCACAATCAATAAAGAGAATATTTCCATTAGAATCCTTTCCATGTCCCTTATATGGAAATAAATTTATTGGTATATGACTTTAATTGGTTGATGCATCACATCATAGGATAACTTTGGGATGTATTAAATTTAAGGTTTGAAGATGAAAGTGACCATACCTCTCTCATACATCATCTCAATGTGATCAAAAGTGATCCCAAGGAAACAATGCATGAATTTAATGAGATGTTTCAAAATAATTGGTATAGATAGTCTCCTCCCCTGAGACCACCTACTATCTTTGTGTTCCCTACATACATGAGATCCATTGATACTGATATTGATATCATGCTTCAAATCATATGTGGTTTCACTCTTCCCAAAACATATGAACTTGCCATTAGAGCTGATAATGGCCTCATTAGATTATGAAAATTTCCCCATAATGTGTTTGTGAACTTTATACCTAATACTCTTATTAATACTCCAAACATTTCTCAAATTCCTAAAGCAAATACTAATCATAAGATTAGTCCTAAGAAGGTAGATAAACCTAATCCATATGCAAGAATTCAAACCTTAGAAGCTTAGATTAGGAAATAAATAATTAAAATAGGTGTGAATAAAAAACCATATACATATCAACAACAATATGTTTATAAATATGAGAGAGGGAGAGGTCAAGGACAACCTAACTTCAATAGGCCTACCAATGTGTAGAATCCTAATTCCACCACCAATGCAAGAGAGATGGTACTAGTGCATAACAACTTGGTACAAGGAGAAGATTGAAAGCATATCCAATTTATGGATTCTAATGAGGGTGGAGATAAATATATAGTTTATCAATGAGGATTCACTCCTTTCCTATCAGCTAAAGATGAAGTCATGATGCAAGCAAATGAGGATTATTAATCTCAAGGAGAAAGATTCACTAACTTCTAGGTGGAGGATACATTTATGATCAATAAAGGAACCTAAATTAATAAAATAAATATCAAAGATAAAAGATTTAGTATGTGATAATAATATCTCTATAATTTCATCCAATCCTTCTACAAGGTAGCAAAGCATGGTTGTAAGCGTGGCAGTCCCAAACACACCTACACCTCCTCCAAATCCAAATGTGTTAAGGTCTACTCAAGGTGTCTCAATTCCTAAAGCTTAAAAAAATTATTTTCATCTAAGGACCCAAAATAATGTGAGTAATATTTCCCTTAATAAAGTGGATTACTTTAAGAATGCTAAATCATCTATCTCATTATGGGATGTCCTCTATATGACTATCCAAGAATAACTCTTACAAAAATAACTATCCACTATTCTTACTAGTCCTTCACCTTCAAGTCAAATACATGGTCATGTATCTCTTAAAAATTCCCCTAATACCATTTTTAAACCATTTACAAAAGAAACCTCCACCCTTCTACCTCACTCTAATAGTAGGTGATAAATTAGTACATAATTGCATAGTTAACAGTGGAGCTTCTACTTTAGTCATGCCCAACATTGTAGATGATAAGTTGGGATTAATATATGAAACCCATAGTAAATGAGTGATTCAAATATATGGTAAACATGATAAGATAATAGGGTTGATAATTTTTTTTAAAGTTTTCCTCCATGATTTCCATAGTTTTCCCATCTTCTAAGACATAGTTGTTGTTGACCTTCCTACTCATTTTGTACTCTATCTTTCAAGTAAATTTATATCCAAGATAGGTGGATATCTCTTAGATAAATTTTCATTCTAAGTATTTAGGACAAGGTATGTAAAAAATGTGACCACAATAAGTTAGTCTCTTGCAAATTTTCATATTGAGCCCTACATTGATGCAAGCTCTAACTTGAATTGTGTGATCAATTAGAAAGAAGAATCTAATGTGGATGATTGTACTTCTTCAAATCTTGAGGAAATAGATGACTTGTTTGTAGATGAATATGGTGTCTATTATTATGATCATGATCCTTATGTATACTTTGAACAAACTGACCTTGTCACTTATATCATACATGAAGATCCATTTGAAGGAGCTAAAGTATGTTTTGAGAAATATTCACAAGATGTTGAAGGTATATACATTATTCCTGAGGATGATGATGATAGGTTAAATAAACTAATTTATCATCATAGTGGTAAGAATCATGTCTTTCTACCTAACATTAATGAAGTTGCCTTTGATGATGACACTCATGAGGAAGCGGAGGATGACTTATTGTTAAGGTTCCATGCCATATGTCAAGATTTTGAGAATATAAGTAATGATTATTCCCATCATAATAATTATATATCTATTGTGTTTGAAAATGATTATAAAAAACATGATGTTGAGTGTCTTGTCAATCATGGAAAAGAGTGTCATGTTGTGAATGATGATGAACTATGGCAAAGGTTCAATATTATATGCAAAGAATTTGATAAGTTGGGTAAGACTCATTTTCCTCTAAGAGATTGCATGTTTGATATCAATATTTCTAATGATACTAGTGAGAAAATTTTTAAGTGTTCTTTCAAAAATGAAAATGAAAATATTTTTGTTGATCAAGTGTTTGCATTCATGAAAGAGCTTGATGAAGCTATTGCCCAAGAAGTTTTAAACATGGAGAAATAAGTCAAGGTAGATTTGGTTTTGCTTCAAGGATAGTCAAAATATCCATCTAATGTTAAGCCACATTAAGAGGTATTATAACATAAATTAAAAGATCTTGATGACTCCATGTATTAAGCACACGTTAACCTAGAAGAGCACAAAGTTGAGGCAACTGGTATACATTCTAATCTATAGTTTAAGGAAGGCATATCAAATATGAAAAATATAAATAAACTATTATCCTCAATCATGGATCTTATATATAAATAAATATTATTCATAAATTCTCTAAATAGTTCAATTTCAAGCCTAAAAAGACATAAAGGTAGTATACTTCTTGATCATATTCATATGCAAATGGTTGATGATGATCATGCTTCACATGCTAGATTACCTTCATGAGTGAAAAATATGAAAGAGTAACAATATTTTACTATATTTTAGGTATGATAAGATTTTTTCCACCTCAAGGGTCAATTTTTTAAAATATTAGACTAGGTGTGTGTGTCTTTCTTTCAGTTGTGTGTGTTCCGTAAGTGTTCTAATTGAACGCGTGCGTTTCTTTTGGGTGTGTCTTATTTTGTATGTCTTTTCCTTATTTTTTGTGTGGTGTAAAAGGAAAATTGTGTATCAAAATGTATATGTGACTCTATGGCCCAATGAATAGGATCAAGCTACTGGTCTTGGCATAACAAGCATACCACCCTTGAGAAATCACCAAGAATGTTGACCATTTTACCACAAGTCAAAATGGGTCAAACCCTATAGTATAAAAATATATATATGGGTATATTATAATGTCATAGGGTGTGTCATAGTCAATTTTATGTCATTTAATATGTTTATAGCCTTGGTCATGGTCACATTTAGTCTTTTTGTCATTTTATGTCATTTAGGGGTCATATATGGGTCATTAATGAGGGTGGTACGGTTTTAGAATGTGTATATGTGTTATAAAATTCCTTAAAACATCTAGTATGTTAAATTAATTATCAATAATGTCAGGACTAACTAAAAAATTTAGGTTACTAACTGAAAATCAAGAAAAAAGTGAAAAATAGGGAGTTTTGAAGGTTGTATGGCCTATGGGAGAGAGTGGAACATGGGAGAAGATTATTTATTGGCATTTAAGATTCCATAACTCCATTTCCATGATTTATCTACTTTGGAAGTTCCAATACTAGAATAAAACTATTCTATCTCTCCACTAGGCAATCAAAACCTGTTAACATGTGTTTGGATGGAATGACCAGTAGGAAGACTTCCATGTCAAATGATATTGGTGGTGGATATTAAACTTGGTATTATTAATTTTAATGTTTGTATTTGGAAGAATGGTCTAATTAATTTTCTTTTTGTTGTTTCCCACACTCAATAGGTTTTCCTTTTGTATGAGTAGGTATGTATGATCCAATTATTGAAATTACTTATAAAATATATTAAATCCATATTTTAATATTGTTTTATCTTTTTTTTCATGTTTGAAGTTGATTTCATGAGGCAAATAGATCAGATTATAGGATGAGGTCAACATTGTCTAATTGTAAATATGTTTCACCACTTGCAAAAGATTTATTTCTATATAATGGTTTTAAGTCAGTGAGAGAATTTGTGTTTCATGCCTACAATTTCTATCCCCTCTTATTCCATTAACAATATCAAAAGATAACATCATGAAGGTTGTAGTCAATATGTGACATACAATCAATTTCCTACATATAGTTAGCTCTCGTCTTACTTTCACTCATAGTCATGGTGTGTGAAGATCTGATAATGTTAATGGATTTATAATTTAATATTTAATTATTGTTAAAAAATTATTAGAGCATAATAAAATAATCCAATCTCTCTAAACGGTATATAACAAATTTTGACAGTCAATGTAAGTCTTATACACAGTCATACATCATGGATGTGCACCTACAAGAAACATATCACATTAAGATGGGAGCATTGAATTTTTTTTCAAGATATTAATGGTGGAAAAAATAAATTTGAGAGTTTTTTAAGAGTCTAATAATTATTATAAGATCATTCACCATTTTCATTGTTCATGTTTCTACTCACTGCCTAGTCTACAACTTAATACATGCCTGCAAGTGCCTCATAAATGTTAATCACATTGAAAGGGAGTATTTGAATTGAATTATATTATACATGGTTAAAATAGTCAATTTTAAATTTTATTAAGGGTATAAAAATCATTTAATTCTCATATTCTATGCACACTACCCATATTCATACCCACTACCTATATACTACAATGTTCCCCTAATGGTGGCTTATATAGAGGCATACAAGTGTTATATAGAGAGTATTTACATGATTTAAAAAATTATTAAGGTTTTTGGAGTTTAATTATACTATTATAGTCATTATTTAAGCATTATATTGGTAGTTATAATTTATAATCCATGTTAAAATTGGATATCTGAGTTTAGAGATAAGTTCCCTAAAAGCTCCAAATAGAGCCCTAGCCAGTTTTGAGGCTTCCATATGAGAAACAAACATGAAATATATATATAATATATTAATGATTAAATATTATATCCCTCATATATGGTAATTAATTTAAAATAAAAGTGGGATGTTTTTATAATAGGTTTCCATGCTAGAAGGCTTCAAAGTTACAAATTTCTTCACTACAAACATTCAATGTTGTCTATAGTTTTGAACCTCAAGTGACCTTCACAATATAAAGTTTCAATATAGAAGAATATTTTAATTTTTTAGTGTTTCCCATTTGATTTATGGTAATATAAATGATTAAAATGTCATCAATAATGTTTTAAATGTAGGTAAAATATCTCCATCAACACATATAGGTGTGTTATTGCCCAGAAAAGCCACCTATAACTTGATTGTAGGTTACTCAAAACCTCATAAAGTGAACCTTATAAAATATAAATTATATACATAAAATTTTACATTTTAATTTTATTCAAAATGATACAAAATACCCTAATATGTGAGGCACTTAATTCAAGGTTGATAACTACCTATAGGCCCCTTATTATTCCAAAATGATCAATTATAGTTGACTGCAGTTGATAATGCTCTAAGAAAGTATTGCATTGGTGATTGGAATAAAATATAGGTGATTAGAGTAGATAAAAATTATTTAAAATGTATTTATAACTTCAATAATATGGTGGTTAAATTATAAAAATGTCTAAGCATGCAGTTACCACTTACAAGCATTTTTTCCCCAATGTGAGACAAAGTCAGCCAATTAAAATAGGTTAAGTGGAGGATGTGCAATAGAGATTTTGGAAAATGTTGAAGTGATATATGTGTTTGAAAAATATCCATAATTATTTTATACACATGAAATTAATCACATATCATGAATAAAGGCTATGTAAAGGTCCCAAAAATAACCTATAGTCCACACATATATATAAATCCTGCATAGTCAAGGTTCCAAAAGTTTGTCTTAGGTTTCTAATGAGTTGAGAGAGATATTGAGGTTATATATCCATGTAAACTAGTAAATATGGTAATTAAAATTTAAATATGACCCTCATACTACCATTTTTCATGAGGTAGTAGGATAAGTGCCCTATGTTTTGTCTCAAATAGAGGGTACTCCCCAAGGGTGCAAACTTACAAGTTTTAAGAAAAAGAGATGACAAAGTGATCCAAAAGTTGATGAGACATTAAAATAATATTTTTATAGCTATGCCACACATGTATAAACATTTAAAACCATTCACATGGGTTAGAAACATGTCAATGTAGTCCAAACTCATAAGTATGCAAATAGACCAAATAGGTCTAATCTAAGCCTAAAGCCCTCAAGGAGGTCTACTATCACATTGGAAACTAAATGAAAATTATAATTCATTTACACATTTTTTATGGATATAATAAGTGTTTTTGAACTATTGGAATGCATAGTAGGCCATAATTAAGCCATTTCTTGGCTTAAGACCATCACAGGGTGTGTAGAATGCATGAAAAGACTCAAGAGGATAATTTGGGATGCTCACACATACATGGACACTTATAATTGGATTTTAAGGAGTTTTTAGATGTTTAAAGAGGTATTAAACAATTATTTTGGGGATTTTTTTCACAAATTAGATGCTAGACCTGTATGAATAATCCTTATAGGTTAAAATCACTCTAAACCCTCTAAAACCCTTGGTAGTGACCCGATTAGGAAAATGAAGGAGGATAAGAATAAAAAATGAATATAATGAATTTTTAAATGATTTAATATTGAATAGGAATCACCAATACTTCTTCCCATCATACTAAGTTATACCCTACATATATGGACAAGGTGTAAAATGTCTTTTATAGATTATTTTTGGTGATGTGTAGGTATGAAAGGGTTTAAAAAGATGTAATAAAATATTGGAGATGTAATATGACTTGAAATAACCCACCATGTTCATTTAATACTTTATCTAATCTCAAAATTGCATCTGTAAGTGTCTTCATCTTAGCCAGTCCAAACTAGCATAGTCAACAAGCAAGTGAGAAGGTGAAAAATCTAAGTGGGAGGCATTTTAAGGTCTAAGTAATTATTTTAAGGTAATTATGAATATTTAAAAGGGTCATAAACTCCTATATATGGACTATTTTGGAAAATTTAAGTCAACTTTGGTGTGAAGTGTGCAAGGTGAGTGAAAGAAGAGTTACTTGGACTACAAGCAGTGATAACTTATGTCTAGAAGAATTTTGATGATTAGGGAATCCTAAAATTAATGTTGGAGAATGTATAAAACCCTTAACTCTCATTTAAAACATTAAATATACCCTTGGTATATTTTGGAGCATTTCAAGGAGGCCAAATGATGAGGGTAGTTTTTAGGCATGTAAATTTAGAAGTCTTATGCCACATTTTAATAGTTTCATGCCTTTGAGGGGAATTTGTCCACATATACCTTTCATGATATGTCTCATAATTTTTTCTCATTAATATTTAACTCATTTCAGCTTGAGACATGTTTTAGTGACTATTTGAATTCATTCTCCTCTCCTCTCTCTCTAATTCTATAAGTAGTAGCCATTTTGGATCTTATAGAATAATACCACACCATTTATGGTGAATCCTTTCTAGAATGACATTGGATTTTTCCTTGTAACAATAATTAAATTTTGGTTTTTATTTCATGAACATTTTTATAAGTGTGCAAAGTGATGTATGATGATGTTAAGTGATAATCTCATATCCTTGCTTCTCCTTATCCTCTCATGTTTATGCAATAGTTCTTATTATAATAGGTCATATAGAGTTTAGTTAGTGTGTTATGATAATTTAAAGTGTAAAATTTTTCTTAAAATGTGAAATCTACCCTCTCATTCACTTACCTTATGTTGTCTCATGCATACCACCTCTATGTTGAAACACTTATGTTAGAACCCCATAGGACTTAGAAGCTAATTTATAGGTCTTGTTTTATTTTGATATATGTATGATGGTGTTATATAAATAATTATAGTGTATCATCCCCTTTTAGTAGGTTAATTTCATGAAAACTTCTATCTTTTCTCACAAGAAACTAGTCAATTAGGTGATAAGCATTTCAAGGTATATTCAAGGAATTAGCCCTTAAACCTAAAGGTATACTTTTGTTATAGGTAAACCGACATACCTAAAAGTATTCCCATGTTTCTCAAATTTTGAGTAATATTAGAAAATCCTCCTTTAGGGTGTAATATTTGGTGATAATAGTAACATTTATACCATACCCTTCACCAAATAATATTTTTTTAATTAGAATGTTATTGATTTTGATTTTGATAAAGAGAGGTGGATCATCTACTCTAAATAAAATATCATCATTTATAATATCTTATTTTAAAAAATTTATAGAGGCTTCCGAATAAGAAACTATTTTGATATCATGTAATTCTATATGTTTATGAATATTAAGAGGTAAGTTAGATTCATTAGATGAGGGTTCATCTATGTCTTGTAATTTTTGCATAAGGAACTTGTGATGATAGGGAGAATTTATAACTAATTCCATGAATGAAATTACACAAAGCATATAATTAATTACATCTAATAAATTCATGTGAGGTTTATAATAAGAGTGAAAATGAGGCTTAGATTTATTAGGTGAGGTAATTTTTGTAAGTATTTGAGGGTTGAATAGTGAAGGTGGTGTTGTATCCTACTTACCCCATTATGTTTTTAAAACAGGTACTCACTATCTTTCTAAAAATATATAGATCTATCTTCATAGTCTTATAAATATAAATATTTATGTATTGAACTAAATTATTTATTAATCAAACCTATGAACATGTTTTATTTGAGTACTAACCTAATAATGTTATTTGGAAGTTGTGTATATATAAGTCTTAGCTCATCAGTGTCTTCAGTGAAATTTTTTGGTGAACTTTTTTAAAACTATACTTAACAGGATCTAGTATTCAAAAAATTTGTTTATAAGCCTATATTTGATAGTTTTCAATAATTCACATTTATATAAATTATGACATGAATTTACTCTTTGGATATTTTGTTCATAGGAATTGTTTGGGACAATTGTTTGTATTTACTATATATAGGGCCTCTACAACATTATTTTCCATATATTAAAGAATTTTTCATCTACACTTCATGACCTACTCCTTGGGAACAAAGTTTTTATAAGTTTTAAACTTTGGCTCATCTTGGTCTTTTGAATATTTATTCATCAAGACCCTTTGGTAAAATCACTTGACATAAAACTATTCTCAGATGAAAGTGTTCAAAATAATCATTCAGTGAGTTTGTTTGGCTCATCTAAATCTTGAGAGATTTTTTTAAATGAAATTATTTGGTGGAAAAGTTTTATTTTTTGGTTTTTGAACATCATTTATCAATTTTATTTGGCTCATTTTGGTCTTCATAGATTTTGTTTGATAAAATTATTTGGCAGAAACATTTGATGTTTTGGTCTTAGGAAAATTTATTTGGGAGAAGTGTTTATCTCATCAATATATTAAGTGAAATTATTTTTGTATTTTTTTAGATCATTTTTGTCTTCAAAAAAATGGATCATAACTTTTATTAACCTCATAAACACTATTTTAATGATATCTCTCTATTATCAACCACTGAGAGCCCCTGTGGTATGGTAAACTAAAATGAGAAAATAATGGAATGAAACTTGGAAAAAAATAATGATGTGTCAATCCTACTAATCATTAAAAATAGTTTTGTCATACCCATAAAATGAAGTGGGAAAAATTCAAATTGAATAAACAAATCAAAGTTATCTACATTGGAAATTAATGGTGAATAAGTATAAATGAATGTTAAATATATATTAAAGCATTAAAATTGATGACGTGTGCATTGATTTCAAGACAAATTTTAACTCATTTGATTTCCTATTAAATAGCCTTAGCTACCAACATTTGAGTGTGTAGTGTACTCAAGAGAGTGAAGTTTTTAATTTGAAAATTATGATGTTATCAACACATTAAAATTATAATAACATTCTCATCTAAATCATTCCAAGGAATCCTTCCCTCATCAACGTTCTCTATCAAGGATTCAAATAAATACAAGGAAACTTTCTTTGAGCGTGTAGTATTCAACAATGACTAAAAAAAACTATTTTACAATGTAGGAGGTGATACACAAAGTTTACATGCATACCCATGAAGAAATATTGACTCCAAATCAGTGAAAATTGGATACATACCTCCTCCCCTTAAAATTTCAATGGATACTCTTCATATAATCAAAGTTAGAGTTCATGACATGCATTCACCTCTTACAATATTTGTTATTAACTAGGAAGGTGACTAGAGGTGTGTTCTTATACCATTAGAATATTAGACAATAATGGCATGAATATTGGGTTATGCATTTCAAATATATATTTCCCTCCCCATTATTAATGATATTTATGATTAACATAGGGTATTCATATGGAATAAAAAAATTGATTAAGAAAAATCTAAGCAGTCAGATGGTTCCTAGGGAGAGCATCAATTTTAAAGACAAGCAATTAGTGCCAATGACCAAATTTAACAACATAATAAAAACTATTATGGACCTCTTAAATAGGTTATTCATTTATATAACCATAAAATTCTTCAACCATAAGTGGATTATATTACTTGACTTACTAAAGACCTCAAAGTTGACATTCACTTTGGGTGAATTAATCAATCCAAGGTTATGAGAGTAGATATTATATAAGTATAAGAGATCCTAGGGAGGCCATTTATACATGTTAGCCTATGTCCTTAACAACATCCTCATCATAATATATGTTCATAATGGGTCAATTTGGAGCTCAGATCTAGACTATATCAAAAATAACAAATGTGATTCCTATTCTTTCATGCACATATATGCATACACTTAGAATAGTATACACATTATAGAAGATGTCTAACCCCAAGTATGGATGGATATCCATGAGTCCCCTCTACCTAGGATATCCAAAATCATTACAAATACACTATTGATTAGGGGAGACTATTTTTTTTACCTATATTACACTACCATCATGGTCATAAGCCATAAGGTAGCACCCATATGCTTCACCAAGTATGTTTTCAACAAACTAAAATAACAAGCAATTGCCTAACAATTATGGTGGGGAATAGATGAATAAATGTATACGAAAAATAAGAGATACTTTTATGGCTCCCACCTCATTATTGAGAGAATGTGCTACATAAATTTTAAACATTTTTATGAATTAGGTAGGTATAAAGAGTATTATTCAATGGCTACCCTACCTTACAGGCACTGAGATCGACATGGCTAGGTATAAAAACACATCAAGGGCCTTATAATTCCCTACCATCATGAGCCCTATGACCATGATTTATTATTTCCCAATGCTAAGGATGATTCTAAAGTCAAGGAATGTGAAAAAATAACTAATTTGGTAGAGTACCTCTTGAAAATCATTAAATTATAACATTTTATCTCAATTTTAGATGAACAAACTATACTCCTAATAGATATAGGGTGGGATAAATAGTATTTTTGGGATAATAAGCCCTATAAGATAGTAAATAATCAAGGTAAAATACCAAAACACCATTTTTGTCACTCAAAATAGTACCAAAGGAGATAGGGGTGCCTGATACTTCACTTGGGGGAGAAAAATATGACCCTATTTGGGTTGACTAATTAAATTTTGAGGGACCTACCTAGATAGGTCTTACATCAATAATAGTGGTAGTTATTATGGTTACGTCAACCAAAACCACCTAGGAGGTACCTTCCATAGTTTGGAAAAGAACCATTTATTACAAGAGAAAGTTAATTGATCAGCCCCTCCATACAGCCTAAATATTGAGGCACCATTAGCATAAGGGCCACCATAAGAAGAATTTAGGTGAATCTATAGATGAGGAGGTATAAATTCAAAGAGATAAGATCCTCATCCTTAAGGAAACAAAGGGGAAGGAACCATCACATGAGAATCCATCAGGTGAGCAAGAAAACCCTTTAGTTTACAATACTCCTATTGTATCTTGTGCATCTCTTTTTATTATTATTACATTTGATTCTATGTCACTTAGTCCTAGTGGTCCCCTCCCCTTTTTGTACCCAAGGTAGAGGTTATTTATACATAAAAAAAGTGCCCAACCAACATTTCTTATTCTGAAAGTAGAAGATGCTTAGTCTACCTGTGTTATTCCTACTTCCTTAGTTAATCTATCTCCAATTTCATCTTTTGTATCTATCCCTATTATTTATATTATGGTTCCTTTCGCTACTATCCCATATCCTACAAAGACAAATAAAAAGGCAACCAAGAAGGTGAAGGGATAAGTGGTGAGATTTTAGCTCCATGTTTCATCTGCTTAGTTAGGTTTACCAGTGTCTCCCCCAATTCCTCTGAAGACACAACTATGATAAAAATAAAGAAAGATAAAAATAAGAATCTGGTCTATATAGTCCACCCACTACCTTAGTATGGTCAAATAGACTAGTATAAAATAAGTTGGCCTTCAATTCCTAATCTGCTATTTGAATAAAATTTAAATCAAAGATTAGGGTAGTTATTGGGTGAGACTATAGTTCAAGACACTCAACCCATAGATAAAAACCACATAATCCTACCATAATGGGCAATATATATGTAGTCAGAGTCTTCTCAAAAGCCTAATCTTGTAATTATATAGTTTCCCACTATAAGCTCAATATTTGAAAACTCTAAGGGAGTGTGTAAAGGGTAAGGAAGAGGAAACAAGAAGATGAGAGCAAGAGAGGGGTCATATTTGAAGAGAGATAATAGGCTTTTACCTTATCTAAAAGGAATAATATTAAATTAGGGTAGTCCCCATAAATAGAGGATTTTAAGTCCCATTTTGAGACCCATAAGGATGCCCTAGTTTATATATATGAAGGAGAGAACAAATAAGGGAACAACAACAAACTATGCATGTTCCCATGAATGTAGAGATATATGTAAAAAATGTGGCATCTACATTGTATATTTTCTTGGAAGATATTTCTATAGTGAGGGTATAATTAACACCTCATATAGTAGAAACTACCAAATTGTTTAATTATTTTAAATAGGATGAAAATAAATTTAAATTTTTTATTATTTACACAACTAGTAAGGCTTATGACCACCTTAATTTTATGCACTATTGGAGGTAACCAATGCCCTCAATTTGCTAGTCATAAGGACACATGAGTTTTGGGAATGGATAACAGTAGCTAAGGTAGTAATACATAATTATAAATAGCATGAAACTCTTATATTGTATATTTTCTAAGACTTAAATCTCTCATAGGCCAGGGATTCTATGGATAGGCTCATCAACAAGGATAATTTTTATTAGCTCCTCCAATAGGGTTCAAAAAGCTTCAAATATAACTTACAAGGAATGGCATTATAAGAAATAGAATTTGAGCTAAATTTTGAGAGGAAAATGGTCATGGAAGTAGATATATTTAGAATAAATTTCAAAAATATAAAGTTTGAGCACACAAATCTTATTGAATAAGTCGATAGATTACGTAGACCTCCATTTCTCAATATGGACATTATTAATTACCAACATGACATTGGAGATAAACATTATCAAGTGTTGAAATCAAATAATAAAGTTGACACTTCAACTTATAATTTAGAACAAGCTAAAACTTCAATGCCTTATACGACCAATAAAAATAGGTAACCACCTAATAAGCCTTAGTTTAAGTCTAATTTTGTATGTAAAAATGTGGATAGTACTTATTTTTGTACGTATAATTTACTTTTACTTAGCACATAAATGTAAAAATTGTTTGAACTATTTATAAGCATGCACATGTTGCATTTGATTATATAGGACAACTTATTATGATGTAGTTGTAGTTAACTATGAGCATTCACACAAGTAATTTTGATGCCAAAATTAGAACTAAGGTTCTAATTATGTAATGTGCATAGACTTGAAGGATTAGGCTTCCCATCCATAAGTATATAAATTCATGTAATTATACATCCCAAAAGTTTGATTGTTTTATCAATATAAGAATAAAATAGTTTTGATTGTCATGAAATTTTGATGTTGTTCTTCCTTACATTTTTATGTTATTAAGATTTTATTTTAGTGGTTGTGTTAATAGAATAATTTCAAGTGTGAAAAATATACAAATAATTTTGGTTGTAATTATTGATGTATGTTAATCTTAGATTTTTAAAATTTATTGAAAGTTAGTAGATTTCATTGATTTTAATTGGTTAAGCTATGTTAATATTCTTAATGTGTAGGAGTGTTTTTTCTCTATTATAGCCTTGTAATTTTATGATATATCTACCTTAGATTCCTTATTCATCTAAGATATAATCTCATAATTAAGGGTGTTCAATATCAAATCTAAAGGGAACAACCTTTAGTTGAGACCATTGAGTTTCCTATACCCTCTTTCCCATAATACCTAACTTTGCTTTCCCATGAGTGTGAAATAGATAAAAACAAGAATCATTTGTTATAGAAACACTTGTCTCTAAAGCAACATATGTAGTAAGTGACCCATTGAGACCATACAACCTTATTTTCTACTCTACCCTTTCTATCATTTTGAAGTTTATTTGATTGAGACCTACCCACTTTAGATTAGATACTACCCATCTATCTTGATCACTTAGGTTTTGATTTATTTGATATGATTCATTTCACTACAATCAAACCCATTTAATAACCTACATGATCACTTGATATTCTACCACAAGGTTATTTAACCCATACCTATGACTCATACCCCAGAGTGGAGTTTACCTCTATTGAGATCTTAAAACATTAGTGGCTATTAAAGGCTACCTCATTCAATTTGGGGATGTGTACAAGACCCACATCAATAAAATTAAAATTTGGTACTAGAAGGAGGGAACTTGTGTGCCATACCTAGTTAGAGGTTATCCCCTATGTTAAGTTGAACTAGAGACACCCAAGAAAGTTACCAGGTCTAGGGCCCAAACTAGTCTTTTGGTTTCCCCTTTATCAACACATCTAAGGCCTAAATTTGTTTCATTTGTTATAAATATACCTAGGGAAATAAAACCATCTCCAATAAGAAATATCCATCCCATAGATTATCTAATGGACCAAGAACAACATTGGTTAGTTTTATTTTCCATTATCATCCTAGGAGACATGCAAAATCTACCTAAGAACTGATAAAAGTATCTTTCTTCTTTCTATCTTTTAGGATGAAGAATTGCAAAGGAACACATCAAGTCTTTCAATGCTGATTTGAGATTAATGAATGTTACTGATGAACATGTTATATACATGCTTTTCCTATTTACCTTGAAGGATGTTGTGCTACATCCCTAACTTATCACATGTATTTGGATACGAATAGATTCTAGTTGGCTAACTTGTACCTATTTGATGTCATTTCACATTTATCTATGCATTCATTTGGTTAGTAGGTCATCCTATGGAGTAACCATGGCCTAGGTAGACTATATATTGGAGGTCATAGGTAGTTTTTTATCATCATATTATTAATTTTCCTATTATTAAATCTTGTAGAGGTTTACCTCTCAAAGTGGCTTGTCTATTATTCATATATTATACTATATTTTAGTTATATTATGATATGTTATTGTTATTATACTTTATTGTTGAATTAATTTCATTATAACTTGTATTAGAGCTATAATTTGGGAGATTCTATGGGTGAAAATCCAATTTTAGAGATTTTCTTATATATTTCAATCCATTATAGATGTTCCTACAATTTTTTTACCAAAATTATAGAATCAGTCAAGGACATTACAAAAAAAATAGAATTTAGAGGTTATTTTGTGTGAGTTATTTTAGTTTTAGTGTTTTTCATAAATTCACTCTATAATGCATAATTCAAGGATTTTTTATGAGTTAATTAATTTTTTTTAAATCCTAAAAAAATATATCTAGGGTATGTTATTTTTATTTTCTGATTTGAGGATGATATAAGTAAAAAAATGCTTGGTCAAAGTTAGGTTAAAAGTTCCAATAATGATATACATTATTAAACTCTTTTATGGTAAGACTGCAAACTAAGGGCCAAGAAAAGGGTGTCAAACCTCCATTTAAAGGTCCTAGAAAGGAATATATGGAGTTAGAAGGGGGATTTAGAAGATAATTTTTACTTGGGTTCTCTAAGATATATCATAAAGTGAGCCATCTTGAATACAATGTGTAAGGCATTCAAAGTCAAATGCAAGGCATATAATCTAAGATGAAATTCATATAATCTAGTTTGGAAAATATCATGATGTATTTACTAAATAATCATCCAAATCATCTATTTATCACTATAAAAAAACCCCGCCATGGTGGATCTCCCAACTAGCCTAATCCAAATCCATGTACCTTACCAAAGAGGAACCTATTACCAAAGGTATATATGCATAAATTTGATGGAAAGGATCTACTCAATTAGATCATCTAAATGGAGATTTTTTTATTTACATAAAATCCCATGTGGACAAAATCTTAATATGGCATCCTTGTATCTAGAACCTAAATAATTCATTTCGTATTTATGGTTATGTGATCTAATGAAAAAGATGATTCTCAATGTCACTTGGTTAGGATTTATAGAGGAGTTGTAATTACATTATAACAATAGTGTGATAGAGAATTACTTCATCCAATTAAAAAATGATGATAGACTAGCTCAATGAAAGATTATATTCATCATTTTTAGAACCAAGCTTTATGTGTGGATACAATTTCTAATGAGAACTTGGATGACCTATTTTTGGGTGGCCCTAAGGACCAAATTAAATATGAAGTATGCATATTTAACCCACTTAATGTTTCTAAATATATTATCATGGCATGTAGGGTAGAGGAAAAATTCATAGCCAAAAAAAATCAACCATTCACTCACTTCAGAGATCATATCATATTGACACCATAATTTCCTCCACTTATAAGATTGACCCTTCAACAAATTGAAGAGAAACATATAAGAGGATTATGTTTTAGCTATGATAGCAAGTGGAAGAAAGGAAAGATGTATTGAAAAGAAGATATTATACATTGAGGGATCTAATGAAGATGATGAAGAGGATACTACCTCTAATGATGAGGATAAATAGATAGATGAGGTACATAAATATTCCTAACCTTTAATCTCTTGCCACACAATTTTAGGTATTAGCACTCTTCAAACACTTAACTAGTGGGTTTCTTAAATAAATAGAATATGGTAGTGTTGATTGAATTAGGGAGCACACAAATTCATCAACCATAAGTTGGAAACTTGATTGAAATTTTTCATTTACCCAACACTAGAATTTTAGTTCATGATTTAGGTGGTGGCAAAATCAATTGTTCATGGAAATTCCATAGTATTAATATTTTTATGGGTGGGTAAGATCTATATTCTTCTATGTTTGTTATTCCCATAGGTGGTGTAGACTTTTTTTGGGAGTCTAATGGCTCACAACCTTGGTTATAATTGATATTATATTCTAGGAACTATTCATGCACCTTAATTCTGAAGGAAGGAAAATTGAACTACATGGATTATGGTAAAAATCTACACAATTGGTTAGTTCACATAAGATGACAAAGATTCTAAAAATCATGCATAAATATTTATAGAATTATTATGTTCCATATAAGTTCAACCCACAAATGTATCTACACATCTTGATCTATAAATGATTCTTGATGATTATCCATCTATTATTGGGGCCATGCCAAAAGGATTACCACCAAAAAGAAAACATGATCATGCTATTTAATTAATTTTAGGGACTCAACCACTAAATATCAAACCATATAGATATCCATATGTATATAAGAGTGAAAAAAAATGGTCCATGAGATGCTAGAGACATGGATCGCTAGGCACAATGAGAGTGTGTATTCATCACAAGTGGTCATAGTGCATAAGAAGGATGACACATGGAAGATGTGCATAGATTATAGGGAACTCAATAAGTACACCATAAAAGATAAGTTTCCTATTATAGTAATTTATGATTTAATTAAAGAGTTTCATGGTGTTTTTTATTTAATAAAATTGGATCTTAATTTAGGGTACCATCAAATTAGAATTGAGGATGAAGATGTTCATAAAATCACTTTTATAACTCATGAAGGCCATAATGATTTTTTAGTAATACCTTTTGGTCTTAAAAATGTACCATATAGTTTTTGGAGATTGATGAACACTATTTTTAGGACTTTGTTAAGGAATATTGTTCTATTTTTATTTGATGACATATTGATTTATAGTAAGACATGGAAAATAGACTTGAGACATGTGAAATGGGTTTTGATAGTTTTAGAACACCATTAGTTTTATGAAAATCCATCTAAATGAGATTTTATAGTGTAGGAGGTAGAGTAAATAGGTCAAATTTTATCTTATTAAGGTGTCAAATTTTATCCTTAGAAGATCAAATCTATGTTGGAATGTCCAATGCCTAAAATCTTCAAAAACTTTTGAGGATCCCTAAGACAAATAGGCTACTACTAAATATTTTTGAAAGTTTATGGTATCATAGTATCTCCACTTAATACATTTATAAATAATGATGATTTAAACTAGAATGATGTATCCACTAAAGCATCTGAGAAACTGAAAGTAGCTATGTTCACCACCCCAATTTTTTCTATTCTAAATTTCTTAAAGACATTCATTATTGAATGTGATGCTTATGGATCAGGTTTGGGAGTAGTACTAATGTAGGATGGAATACCCCTCTAATTTTATAGTCATTAATTCAAAGGTAAAAATATATAAAAACCTATCTATGAGAAAGAGATGATGTTTATTCTTCATGTAGTCAAACAATGGATGAATTATCTGATGGGTAGACTCTTTAAGGTGAAAATGGATCATGATAGTCTCAAATATTTTTTGGAGAAAATATTATCATCTAAGGAATAACATAATTGGGTAAAAAAAATTTGGGTTATGATTTTGGAATATTGTATAATAAATTTAAATATAATGTAGTAGTAGATGCACTATCTAGACAAGATACACCCATAAAAGCATTAATTTGTTCAATGTCCATGTTGTAGGTAGATTGGGTGGATGAAGCCATTTTATAATGGGAGTATGATAAGTATACATAGGTTTTAATTCATAATATCTAGCAAGGTTCTATATCCTCTAAAATTTTTGAATGAAAAGGTAATGCCCTATGGTATAATGATAGGTTATACTTGTGTAAAGAGTCAAAGTTGAAGCATAAGATTCTTATAGGGTTGCATGCATATCAAATTGGGGGACACTTTAGGTTCTTGAAAAATTATCATATAATCAAGTGATAATTATTTTAGTATGGACTCAAGGGAGATGTACCAACATTTCTGGTAGAATGTTTGACATTCCAATAAATAAAAGGTGAGATAGTTAAGACCTCAGGTATGTTATAACCTTTATAAATTCTTAGTCAAAGGTGGGAGGAGGTTTCCATGTATTTCATCATGAATTTTCTTTATTCTAAAGGTAAGAATGTTATCTTGGTAAATTAGTACAATATTATAAAATATTCCAATTTTTGTGGCCTATCACACCCATTTACGACAAGTATAGTAATGGATATGTTTTTATAGGTAGTTTTAAAATTACATAGAACCTCATAAATAATTATAAGTGGTCATGATCCTATTTTCACTAATAACTTTTGGACTGAATTATTTTCTTATTTGGGTATTCATCTAGCTCCTAACTCATCCTACCACCCCTAATTTGATGGAAAACCACAAGTGGTCAATAAATTTTTAGAGGGGTATATTCATTGTTTTGTATTAGATAAGCAGGAACTTTAGGTTAAATGGCTACCATTTATAGAATGTTGGTATAACACATCTTTCCATACCTCTTCTAAAATGTACCCATTTATAAAACTATATGGTTACCATGCATCTTCCATCACTTCCTCCTTAAGGGTGAAAACCAAGGTTCAAGATGTGAAGGAGCACATTTAACATCAATATGAGGTTTTTGGCTAGTTTGAGAGAGAATATGGCCTTGGCACAAAACAAGATGAAGTAATAAGCATATCAACATCATAGTGAGTGACATTTTGACATGGGTGATTGGGTCTTTGTACATTTACATCCTTACAAGAAGATGTCTTTGAAATAATATAAAAAGGAAATTAAAATTACATGACCCTTATTAAGTTCTATAAAAAATTGGAAGAGTGGATTATACACTGGATTTACCTCATTCATCTTACATACACATAATATTTCATGTTTCCTACTTGAATAAGGTTATTGGAAAAAATGTTTTATCCTAGATAGATATAAAATCACTAGATGAAGAAGGATGAGTCATTTTGTAACTAGAGAAGTTCCTAAAAACATGTACTAAGAGGTTGAAAACTAGAGAGATTAAGGAATATCTAATCAAGTGGAAAAACCTGAGTAACAAAGATGTAATTTGGGAGGGTGAATATTTTTTACAATAACATCTAGAGTTATTTAATGTTAATGAAAATTTTTATATTAATGGGAATGGCATGCTATGCACATAACCTATTGTTAGTAATTTGACTGGTCAAGGTCAAATTACTACTCCTATCATACAAAACTTTACTAAAACTAGTCAATAGCCCTTTAAAACTAAATAATTGTGGCCAAAAATCATTAATTTTGGAAAAAAATGTCAAAAATTGATTGTAAATGGGTCATTATAATTTAAAACAAACATTTTCAAGTTCAATATGCAGACAATCCATGCACATGGAACAATTTTGAGAGAAAATTAAACTTTCTAGGAGCTACAAGTGGTTTCAAGACATCATATTTTATAAAAAGGTTAAACATGAGTTGGATAAACTTATATAAAAATTACAGCCATAGGATGAGTGGAGATACTAACTATTTTGTAACAGTCCTTAGCATGTTTGTTGGAGATCACCATTAGAGTATGCATCATTCTAGAGTGCCACAGAGGTTTCTAAGTCTAGGTACAAGTTTAAAAATCATGGGATGATATTTTCACATCATAATAAGATATTTAAAGAGTTTAAAAACTCTAAATTTTAAGTAAACCATGCTCTTGTAAGAAAATAGGCATAAAGGCCAAAAAGGGGTTTCTTTTACTTTTAAAGAAAAATGTGATTTTAGAGTATTTTGATAGCATGGTAAACACCCCATGATAATATTTTTAAGCATTGGGAATTATTTGAAGATTTATTTTATTTTTGGTGAAATTTTCATTTTTTGAAGTTCTAGACACCCTTCCTAGCCTCCTGTTCAGATGCTCATATCTTTCATCAGGTGTGGAGATTTCATGAAAAATATTGTCATGTTTTGATTAATAATATTTAATTATAATTTATGAAAAATTGAGACCATTTTAGTGGTTTTTATTTATGAAAAATCATTAAGAATGTAGGTAGCTCAGAATGTAGTCAAAACCCCACAAGCAGATTTCTCCATGTGGTAAATTTTCATATATTTTGCATGGGAGTCCAATATTTTCAGGTATGTTATAGGGTTAAATTTTATACAATTAAATATAATGTTTTTAATATTTGAAGATATTTACCTCATGAATCATCAGTTTGAAGTTCTAGCTTCAAAGCCTTCTTAAGCACCTTAAAAACTAGTTTTGATTAAAGTGTATTTTATTAAAATAAAATCACAATAGATAAACCTAAAATATTTTCAAACATAAATTAAACTTAGATATGATTCCATAAATGTCAATTTTATGTATGGATTTATAAAGATGAGGGTAGAAATCTTGTTTTTTGTGGAAAAAAGCATGTAAAATGAAGTACAGGTCAATTTAAAAGAATATAATCAATGGATCTTAAAAATTATGAATTTTTATTCATATTAAAATATTTATTTGGTAAAAAATAATCTTATAAGTGTCCTTACTAGCTCAAATAAAATGGCCAATCTATTGGAATTTTGAACAAAATTGGCCTAGTCAAGCCTATTGACTAATTGGTGAAGTTTTTCTCTCAAAATAATAATTTTGGTGATGAGGAATTTTTTTCCAAGTGTAATTTTTTTTATTTCAGGTTTCAATTCTTATTTTTCAAGTTTCATGGTGTCCAAATTTGCAAAATGTACTTTCTAGCTTAACTAGTCTAGTTGGGCTATTTATTCAAAGAGCTAAGTTTGAGTTTGACATTGGAAGGATGTTCAATGAGTTCTATCTTAGTTTCTACACCACTTTACTACTGTTTTTGAGAAGATGATTATATTTTTTTAATCCTTTAAAATTATTTTCTTTCAAATGGAGGACTATTTGTGGATTTTTGCTCATGCATCTTGTTTGACTAGTTCCAAGTAATGCTTTTCTCCTAGTCATTTAATTCCAACTCAACTTCAAGTTCAATTAAGAGGCATATGTCTTTAAATATTGTGGTGTAGAATTACATTAAAATGAGTTTTAACTTGTCAACTTGGACCCACCTCCTTACTTCTACACCAATCTTGGATTCATGCATGTTTGGTGATTTTTGGAGTGTATGTTTATTTTAAATATTAGCTTTTCAAATGGGCCCACCATATTCCTATGCCATGTTTGGAGAAGCATGAAAATTTTGTAAGGGAAGAAGAGTTTATTTATTATTTTAAATTATAAATGGATTTATATCTTGAGTTAATCAATTAAGACTAATCTTTATCTCCTTGAAACTCCACATTCGCTATAATTAAGTTTTGAGACATATTTATTAGCTTAATCAAGCGATTTTTTTAAAATAATTACTAGAGCTGAAGAAATTGTAATTGACACCATTTATCAAATAAATAAGATTTTTTTCATATGTTTTTTTTGGATCAAAAGAGAGTGTATTTTTTATTGTGTATTAGCATATAAGTGAGATCTATATCTCATTTTTGTAGGTCCTTTCCACACCTATTATGAAAATCTCACCCTCTATAAGTCATTTAAAGAGATAGGAATATAATTTTTCAATACAGTATCCTCTCAATCCTTCATTTGAAATACTAATGTTTATGGGAAATTTGAATATTTCTTGTTTATTTATAGGTGGTCCTTAATTTCAATAGCTTTCAAAGAATATCAATCATTTAGGTGCATCACCCCTTTAGATAGGATTTCTCATTTCAGTTTCTTTCTCCCTTTTCATCCCAAAAATCAAAATAGTTTAGTTTTTAGATATAAATATTAAGGGAACCATCCCACTCTAAGAAGATCCAATTGTATTAGTTGGAGGGAGAGTGTGTTTTACACATCTTTAAGCTAGGTACACTCTAGAGTGATAACAATTTTTGGCCTGCCTAGTGGACATCATTCTACATACTATCCTTTTAGAGGCATTCAAAAGATCAGGTATCTTTTCAATATTGATTAATTTCAATATTTAGCTTAATAATGGTCTTCAATGGCTTATTTCAACATGGATCCATATTATTCTCAATATTACTATCCATACTATGATCTTCACTAGGATTTTGAAGATATATATTAGGCATATATGCATGATTACTACCCAGATCCTTGATATGAATAGCCAATCCATCATAATATTGCCCCTTACCAATCTTATCATGGCCATTTTACATCTACCCAATCTATACAATCACTTAAATAAAATTTAATGAGCCTTGAAAATCATGCACTAGAGCTGCACTCACATAACTATTATGGCTAAGACACTCCTACTCACCAGATTCCTCATCTAAGAAAGTCATTATAGAAAATAAAAGAAGAATGGGCACCTATTGAGAGAGATAATTGGAACCGTCTCACTGGTGAGATAATGGATTTAGGTGGCTACATTCAAAGTATTGAGAACAAACTAAAAGGCCTCAAGGGACAACAAGTTTAACCTCACTCTTCTTATATGCCATCCATTCCTCCTCAAGTGGCCATTCCAAGAGCCCCTTTGAGTTTGCCAAGTTCTTCATATATTCTCAGACCTTCACTTTTTATAGATCAATCCAAGAGAAATATCAAACAAAGGAGAAGATTGCTATGGCATAGTCTACTATTGAGATCACTGACCACTTTAAAGAGAAGATATTCTAGGAGAATATTGATTAATAGATCAGAGAGTTGGAGCTGAAATCAAGGAAAGAGGAAGAGAACCAAAATCAAAAGATCAATAAATATCCTTTATCTTTTCCTCTTGGAACCAAATCATGGAGTTAATAAAGAAAGAAGAATAATCAAGCATCATTCAAGATGTTGAATTCAAGCAAGAGATCATTCAATGTTCATCTCGTCCTCCTTAAAAGCCTAAATCCTTTCCTTTATGGAAAGTCATTCAGAAAAAGTGCAGTAGAGAGATAAGGTGAAGGTGATCTAAGAGGATGTAACCAAAGAGATAGAAAATAAAGGTCACTTGAGTGTTCAAGAAGAAGAAACCATAGTTGGGACACCATTGAGTAAGGATAAACATGATTTGGTATTTTATGATGCTAAAAAAGATGACTTGTAAGAGGATTCTAAAAAGTTTTTAGCTGAAATAGATGAAGTGCAAATAAATTTTTCTTCAAAAGGTAGCCATGAGGACAACTCACATAGAGCCATTAGTGAGATGGAGAATATTCCTGATAAACATGAGACAAGTGTAACAGATCAAGAAATTTCATTTGACTTCATCCAAAAGGTAGAAATATGTGATCAACATGTTTTAAATGGTAAGAATACTGATGAATTTCATGTCTTTTTCATTGATCATGATAAAGAAGACTTTTGGGATGACTTTGAGAGTTTTTGTGCAATTTTTGATAGTCCATCTCCAATCCATATGGAGATTTAGAAATGTTTTATAAAGAGTACTATTGCAGCTATTCATCAAGAAGAAATTAATGAAATATTGTATCCATTTTTAAATCCATACCAAGAGGTTGAATATCTCAGTGAGCCATTACCTCAAATGGATCATAATGAAGATACCAATCCAAGCATACCAATTGATTTGCCAATATAATTATTGAATGAAAATGTGTCAAATCATGATCAACCTACGAATGACATAGAGATAGTAATATTGATAAAACAAAGAAGAATATGGGAGGAGAATGATTGGATATTAGATTCATATCTTCAATCCATACACCTAAGAATGGAAGTTAGATGCCTAGCTACATCATCTAGAACATATGAAAATATAATTGCTCCCATTTTCAGAAGAGGGCTATCAAAAGGAAGTAATCATGTTTCAAAGTTTCATGGTGCATCAAATAGCTTACCATTTGATCCAAGAGGGTAAATAAGTTAGAGGTTAGTTTGTACATAGTAGAATTTTTATTGTTACTTTCCTCCAAGTGCTTATTTACACATGTTTTTAGTTGTTTTTTTCCCCTTTCCAATTGTTGTTGTCCACTCCTCTAAGTGCACGTGTGCACATGTTTGTTATTTTCTATATTAGTTGTCTTATTTGTGTCTTTATATGCAAGATCTTCAATTATTTAGTGTATACCAAAGTTTGTTATAACCAGAGTGTTTAATTTTTTTGACCAACAGGCTAGTCAAGCCTTGAAAGTCACCAAAATTGTTAGTAATTTGACCGATCAAGGTCAAATTACTACTCCTATCATATAAAACTTTCATAAAACTAGTCAATATCCCTTTAAAAACAAATAATTTTGGCCTAAAACCATTATTTTTGATAAAATAATGTCAAAAATGGATTGTAAATGGATCATTATCATTTAATAAGAACATTTTCAAGTTCAAATATGTAAATAATCCATGCATAGGGATCAATTTTGAGAGAAAATTGAACTTTTTGGGAGCTAAAAGTGATCTCAGGACCTCAAATTTTATACACAAGGTAATAATGATTTGGATAAAATTATGAAAACTTTTCATGGGTATTGTATTAGTGGATATAATTGCTATTTTATAACAGTCATTAACATGTTCATTGGAGATTACCATTGGAGTAGGCATTATTCTGGAGTACCACAAAGGATTATAATTCCAAATAAAAGTTTTAAAATCATGGGATGATGTTTTTGAATCATAAAAAGGCCTTTAAATAGTGTCAAAAATCAAAATTCTAATCAAACCGTGCTCATATAAGCTTTTTAAAGCAAATAGGGATAAAGGCCAAAAAGGGTTTTTTTTGAAATTTCAAGTAAAATGTGATTTCAAAGTGTTTTTATATAATTTTAAAGACCCTGACCCCATGGTAATTTTTTTAGTAATTGGGAGTCATGTGAATATTTATTTTCATTTTGGTAAAATTTTCATTTTTTGCAGTTCTAGACACCCTTCCTAGCCTCCTGTTCAGATGATCATATCTTTCACCATGTGTGGAATTTGGATGAACACTCCTATTTTTATTTGACTAATCATATTTAACTATAATTAATAAAAAAAATTAGACCATTTGAGATTTTTTATTTATCAACGATCATCAAGAGTGTAGGCAGCTCATAATGTAGTCAAAACCCTACAAGCAAATTTCTCCATGTGGTAAATTTTTATATATTTTGAATGGAAACATAATATTTTTTAGGATTTTTTTTTTTGGCGAGGGGGGGGGGAAATTTTTATACACATAAATGGAAACAAATTTGGATTTGGAGGTCTGTACTTCATGAACCATAATTTTAAAAATTTAGCTTCAAAGCCTGCCTAAACCCTCAAAAAACTAGTTTTTCAAAAAAATTATTTTATTTCCATGAAATAATCTTGAATAAACTTAAAACATTTTCAAATTTAAATTACACTCAGAGAGGATTCTATAAATGTCAATTTTATGTATGGAGATGTACGGATGAAGGAAGAAATCATGTCTTTTTATGGAAAAAACATGTAAAATGAAGTACAAGATAGTTAAATAAAACATAATAAATGGAGATAAAATAATAATAATTTTATTCATCCTAAAATTTTAATTTTTTCATAAGTCATCCCAAAATTGTCCCAACTAGCTAAATCAAAATGGCCAGTCTGCAAGAAAATGGAGCAAAATAGGCCTAGTCAACCATGTTGACTACATGACGAGTGTTTTCTCATCAAAATAAAATATATTATTATGAGAAAAGTTTTTCCAGGTATATTTAATTATTTTTTAAGGTTTCATGGCATCTTTTTTTAGGTTTAATGGAGTCCACCTTCCATAAGATAGGCTCTTAGGCCCTAATGGCCTAATATGCTTAATTGGTCAATCAAGTAGGTAAATAATGGCATTGAAAATATATCAAATGAATTAATTTTGGAAGTTACCATGTGTAATATATGTTTTTATGTGTACATATCATTCTAAATTTAATCTAAAAGTTTAAATTAATGTAATTTGAGCTCAAGTTGAGTTAACTAGTCCTTAAGGGTCAAATCTCTTCGATTGACTAGTTTGACTAGTTTCATGCATCTCTCATGCTTTTCATGCAAGATAAAGACTTTAAAGAGATTAAAATCACCTTAAATATGGAGTTATCTTCTAATTTATGGAATTATTTTCATGCAAGGAATGTTGACAAGTCAACATGGGCCCACCATTTCTCAATTCTTTGCCAAAAATGAAGAACATGTAATTTTTAAAGAATTGGAAGATTTTAAAGACTTTATTTAATATTTTAAAAGTATTTTAGTCTTATTTTAACTCAAAGAAGAATAATTATTCTATTTTACATGCCAATTTGGCTCTAGTTAAGTTTTAGACTTATATATATGCTTTTCGAAGCCATTTTTCAAAGAATTATTAAAGGTAGAGAAGAAATTGTAATTGACACCATTTATCAAATAAAGAAGACTTTTTGCATATGTTTTTTTTTGGATTAGAATAGAGTGTATTTTTTATTATGTACCAACATATAAGTGAGATATATATCCCATTTTTAGGTCCTTTCCACACCTACTATGAAAATCTCACTCTCTATAGGTCATTTGAAGACATAGGAATAGAATTTTGCAATCCAAAATCCTCTTAATCCTTCATCAAAAATACTAATGTTTAGGGGAAATTTCAAGACTTATTATTTATTTATATGTGTGCCTTAATTTAAATATATTTTAAAGAATACCAATCATTTATGTGCATCACCCCATTAGATATGATTTCCCATTTCAGTTTCCTTCTCCCTTTTCATCCCAAAAATCAAAATAGTTTAGTTTTTAGAGATAAATCTTAAGGTAACTAGCCCTCTCTAGAGATTCCTCTCAGTATAGAGTCACCCATACTCTGATAAGATCCAATTGTATCATTTAGATGGAGGGTGTGTTTTTCACATCCTCAATCTAGGTGCACTTCATAGTGATAACACCTATCACATGTATTGAGATAGGAATATCTAACTTATGTATTACTTGTCCCTATTTGATGTCATTTCATAATTATCTATGCATTTATTTGGCTAGTACGTAAGATTATAGAGTAACCATGGCCTAGGTAGACTATATATAGGAGTTTATAGGTAGTTTATTATCATCGTATTGTGAATTATTATCTTATTGAATCTTGTCGAGGTTTCCCCATTGAAGTGGCTTATCTTTTATTCATATATTTTATCATATCTCAATCATATTATGATCTATTATTGTTATTTTACCAAGTAAAATTGACTACTTCTTATAATGCATGTTAGATCATGTTTCTTACCAAATTTAAACAAGTTATGAACCCTAGACTAGTGTATCAACACTTTACCAACATGAAGAGGGATCCTAATGAGCTAATTAAGGATTTTAATGTGAGATTATATAAGATGTACACTTGGATTAACCTAAATTATAGACCAAATGGAATAATAGCATTTAAGATGTATAAAAATTCCTTGGATCCAATCATAATAATGTTACTTCAAAGAGTTGTTACTTCCATCACTCTAGTTTTAGCATGTGAAGAGTCTATCAATATTGATAGACATTTTAATCCTCAAATACCAGGCACTCTGAATATCAATGTTGGTTTTTAGCCCTGAATCCAATCCCTAATGTTAATCAAAATGTTACTGCTTTTAATTAGAACCAATTATATCCACTACCTCCTATAATGTAACAAACACCCAATCATAACTATTATTAGATGAATAATCAAGTTAAAATGAATATTTATCATCAAAACCTACATTTAATATCCTCTAATATTGTAGTTGTATAGGGAGATGATTCTACCATAACAAAACTAGATTTCATCCAAAGAATGCTCCAAAAATTATTCAATGATTTATATAATATGTAGAGTATTATGGGTAACACTATTAGATATAATAACATCCAAAAATTAGGTTTTCAAATATACAAAAAACCCTTCAATTGGTATGTGAATAATATACAACAATAACCCAACAAATTGTTATAAATAAACATAATATAAATAAATCTACCAAATTTGTGTAGAGTCCATAATACATCAAATCATGGTGAATCTGAATGCATGTAATTATGTCTAGTGTTTGAGATCTTCTAGAGTGATATCATAAGGCAATACTTAATGAAAAATCCATCAAAGTTCCACCTAGAAGTTGGCTCTATAAACACCTTAATGGTATTTTAAATACATGAGTCCTTCCCAAGAGAAGATGACAACAAACCATATGATAACTTTAATGAAATACATGATTTATAGTAGTAATAAAAGGGCAATTACAATATTAGAAATAGGCATCCCTTCATAATGTCTACTATACTCCTTCAAAAAATAACACTATTCCACTGAATCTAAGAGGTGACAACAATCCACCTCCACAAAAAGGTAATTTATATCCCTAAAATAAAAAAGAGAAAAGCAAAGGAGGGTATAACATCATCAAAGGAATGACATATGTTAAATAAAACATTAATCTTCATGAATTGGCTTAGATCATTGAATAAAAGGAGCTTTTATGGAGGTTTATTATAGGGAAGGTAATGGTATATAAGACAAAGGCTACTCACACCAATGTAATATACAAAAACAAACCAAAAGTTTCACCTTTATTATTGACTATTTGAGCAATTGGAAATAAATACAAATTGTTTAGTTAATTTTTGAGCCTTAGCTATGGTGATTTCAACTTTAATTTTCCAAAAGTTGGGCTTGACTCCAAGCCCATCAAAGAGGATGGTTTCATAACTAGATTAAAAAATGGTTCTCATAATAAAAGAGATTAATTATGCATGTATCATCATATAATTTGATCCATGAGTAGAACTTACAATTGAAATACTCATATTGGATATTTTAAAAGGATACAAATTCTTCCTCAATAGAGACTAGTCCAAGACATAAAATAGGTATGTAGCAATAATTTTTTCTCACATTTGGTTAATATTCACTATTTTGACCACAACTAAAAATAATTCAACCCTATATAGTAAAAAAATTGTATAGGTGTATATTAATATGTAATTATGTGTGTCATGGTATTATTTTATGTCATTTAATATGCTACTAACCTTGGTCATAGTCAAATATAGTCTTAAGTCATTTTATGTCACGTAAGGGTCATATTTGAGGCATTAATGAGGGTTGCATGGTTTTATTAGGTATACAAGTATTCTTAACTTATTTTAAACATCCAATATGTTAGATCTCATCATTTATGTTATTATTAAATAAAAATCTTGTAGTTTCCTAACTGAAATCAAGAAAATAGTTGAAAAGGGAGGATTTGCACAGTTGTATGGATTATGAAAGAGTGTGGAACATGTGTAAAGATTATATAGTGGACCTTAAACTTCCATAAAGTCATATTAACATTTTATATTTTTTTTAAGTCTAAAAAATGACTAAAAACCATTTCACTTATCCATCAGTCTACTAGGCATGTAAAACTTATCAACAAGTTTCATAATGGTACGGCCAGGAGGAGAGGTTTTAGGTCAAATGATTTTGAGGGGTATTATTTTACTTGGCATGATTCACATTCATGGTATGAATTCAAATATTTTCTACCCATTATTTATGAAGCATCCTCTAGAATTTTATTTCTCTTTTTTGTATGTTAATCCTCACACACTATAGGTTTTCTCTTTATATGAGTTTGTCCTTACACACCACTTTTTGTAATTGTTTATAAAGTAATTTAACATCCTTATTTCATGTTTTTCATCTTTGGTTACATGTTTTGAGGTGAGTGGATGAGCCAAATATCTCAAGTTGTAGGTTGAGATCACCGTTATTAAATTATAGGCATATTTCACCATGTGCAGAGGTCCATGTTCATAAATTGGTTTCAAATGAGAGTTACATGTTGTATTTTATTTTTTTCATGTCATGGAAATCACCATCTCTTTATAAACTCACTCTCAAAGGCTAATAACAATAAAATCACAATCAATAATTTAGTCATGTTTAACACAATCAGTTCTTTGCATGACTTTCATACATTGTTAGGTAAATGAAGGTCATGAACACATCCATGGATAGTAAATGAAGATTATTTAGAGGTTATGAACCTTATTATGAAATTAAAATTTAATCCAAACCCTTCAAATGACTGTAATAGACTATGATAACCAATTCAGTCCTTAGCGTAGTCTTGCACCATTGATGGACACCTATAGGTGACCTACAAGAGGTTAAACATGTTGAGATAAGGTGTTGTTGTTGGTTTGAGATCCTTCAAGGTAGAAAGGATCCATTTTAGGATTGGTAAAATATCTATAACTAATTTTAGTTACATACATTATGCATAGTTTTCATATCCTATCCTCACTACCCTGTGACCTCCATGTGCACCTATAGGTGGTTCTCATAGAGGCCTGAAGATGTTGCATAGATATTTTGAACATGTTTTGAGACCTACATATAATATTAATAAGTTTTGGGATGCACTAAAAATAATGGTAGATATTTTTAGTGTAGACTGACTTGGGTTATGTACATATGTGGAGAACGAGAGTTTAGGGATCCATTACCTTAAAAGCTCTAAAACAAAGCCTTATCCACTTTTGATGCTATCATATATTGAGGTGACATAGAGTGTAGATGAGTTTGACTACCTACATAGTGTATAATTCATGTAGGGGTAACACCTTGCAAAGGGAGGTGAATTTTTGACTCCAATAAGTGATTAAAAAGAGTCCTCCTCTCTATATATTCTTACACTATAGAAGGTCAGTGTTCTCTACAGTGATTTAAACTCCAAAAGACTTTGTAGTCAAAATTAGAATGATAGGAACATATTTTCATGGTAAGTGAATTTATTGAGGTAATATGGAAACTATTCATATTAATAAAATTGAATAGAGTGAAATTATAGTGTCTCGATCTATACCATCACCTACAGGTGTACCCTTGCTTCTAAAAAGGTCACTATAATTGACTGTGCACTTATAAGCTCATATGGTGAACCTTGATGATAATAAGCCTATAAATATAAATATTTTCATATCTTATATGATTTAAAAGACTTAAAGGGAACCATATGCTGTGTGGTATAGGTATCAAAGGTTTAAAATCATCTACAATATCCTTTTTTCTCTAAGAATTATCACCTACAATCAACTGTAGTGTGACAGTGCACCAACACATGACAATTTGGTCTTATAATAGGTATTTGAGAATTAATTAAGTAAAAATGACTATGAAGTGACATTTAAGACTTAAATATGGTCTTATTTAAATTATATAAGGTCTAACCATGTAGTATACACTTATAAGCATCCCCTTTTTTGAGGGGAAACATAGTGCACAATGAACTTACCAACTAGGCCTCTCAAGTAGAAGGTATATCTTGAAGAGTTGGAAAAATATCAATGAGTATTTAAATTACTAAGAGATTATTTATAGTGATTTCCATCACATTAAGTTCCAAATATAATGGAAAAATTAACTTGGAAGGTTTGAACATGATAACCCATAGTTAACACATAAACCCTGCACACAGTGAGTGTTACATAGTTTGCCTTGAGGGTTTTGAGGAATTGGAAGGCCGATTAATGTGACCCAACCTTGAAATTAAGTAAAAATTATCCCTAAGACATAATTAATCCTTTAATACATTCAAATATATTGATATGATAAGGGAAGTGCCCTCTATTCTATCTCAAACAAAGGGCATTCTTAATAAAACAAACCCTACAGGTTTAGTAACCATAAGGTAAGAAGTGAGTTTGAAGGTGTTGAAAAATTTCAAGGAGATTTATAAAGCTACGTTGGACATGTCAAAACATATGAAATGTTTCATAGTCATTACCATCCACTTAGAGTTGGTTGTGGGTAACAAAGTATAGTCAAGCCCTACTAGGCTTAGACTAGGCCTAATGCCTAATGGAGGTATAATACCACTTCTAAAATCAAGTGGGAATTATAAATCATTATAACATATTCATGGGAATTTATAAACTATGTGATAACCTTTGGTATGCATATAAATACTTGAGGAAGATATTTCTTGGCTTAGAAGCATGACATGGTATACAAAATATAGGGAAAAACTCAAGAAGACAACTTTGGAAGCTCATATATATATATATATATATATATATATATATATATATATATATATATATATATATATATATATATATATATATATATATATATATATATATATATATATATAAAATACACACACACACACACAGAGGAGCTGGGATATGTTGAGGAGTGTCTTGAGAAAGGATTTAGTGTAATTTTTTTTATGTTTGGATGTCACACTTTTATGTATAATCCTTAAGGGGTAAAATTACCTAAAACCCTCTAGAACCTTTGTTCTAAACCTAATGGAGAAGTTGATGGAAATGCATCCAGATGAGCTAGTATGCCTAGAAAAGTGATTTGAATTTACAAAGTTTTCCCCAAGGCCCATTCCCATTAGACTGAATTGTACCTATTTGTATTGATAGGGTACAAAAATGTTTTTTTAGATAGATTTGTGTGTTTTGAAGGTAAAAAAGTGTTTTAAATTATGAGGATAACTTTAGGAGATAGAGTGAGACCTAATATAACTCTCCATATCCATATCTTACTTTATAAAAGCACACAAGTACCTTTTCTATCACCTTCACTTTGGCTGGTCCAAACTGACATAGTGAATAGAGAGTGATTATCAAGTGAAAAGGTGATAAATTAAATTAAGAGGAATTTTAAGGTCTACCTAATGAATCTAAGGGTAGGATTACTCTTTAAAGATGTAACATAACCATATGTATGTATTATATTTTAAAATTGAAGACCACCTTGATGCCAAGTGTGAGGGGTGAGTGAAATAAGGGTGATTATGACTGAAAATAGTGACAATATTTGTTGAAAATAAGATTTATGATTAGGGACACATCCAATGCATGTTGGAGACTATTTAAAACCCTCCCTTCATAATGCATTTATTTAATCTATTCCTAGTCTATTGTGGAGAATTTAAGGAAGGCCAAATGATGAAGGTAGTTTCTAAACATGTAGTTGAAGAGTCATATTTTAGATTTTAAGAGTTTCATGCCTTTGATGGACATTTATCCAAAGATACCTTGCATGGTCTGTTCTATACTCCATTCTTATGTAGATGACACTACTTTCATCTTGACACCTATTCTTGAGACTCTTGGACTTCATTATCCTCTCTTATCTCTCACATTCTATAAGTACTAACCATTTTAGATCTTGTTTGATAATTCCACACCATATATGGAAAAGCCCTACTAGTTTGTTGTTTTACTTTGCCTTTGAATATTACAATAAATCTAGTTTTGATTTTATAAACATCTTGTCTAAGTGTGAAAACTAATGAATGGTGAGGTCTAGTGATAAGCTTTTATCCTTAATTCTCTTTGTCCTTTCATGTCTTGTGCAAGAATTTCTCATTCTAACAAGTCATATGGAGTGCAGCTAGTGTGATTGTCTTATTTAAAGTGTGCAAGTTTCCTTAGAGTATGAAATATGACCTCTATCCCAATTACCTTGATTTTTCTCATGCATATCACCTCTATATTGAAATACTAATGTTAAAACATCTTAGGAATTTAAAGCTATTTTATAGGTCTTGTTTATTAGTGACAAAAGTATAATGGTCTTGGGGAAATATTTATGATGTATCAAATTTTTATAATAGATTTATTTAATGCATATTTCTTCCCCTTTTCCCACAAACATTCAATTAGTATAGGTGATAACCACTTAAAGGTAAATTAAGGGAGATAGCCCTTAAACCTAGAGGTATATCTCTACTATAGAAAACCCATAGGCCTAGAGGTATTCCAATGTTTCCTAAATCTTAGATTTAGATTCAAAAACCTCCTCTAGGGTACAATATTTGGTGAAAATAGTTACCATGGAGAGGTATTCAAAACCAAATTTGTATTGATCAAGAGTCGATAATGAAGCACCCGATTACTAAATACAATACAAATAATGAATAATTAAGTTATAAATCTCATACCTTAGGATTTATACCTTTACTAAAAATCATGATTTGTAAGAACTGAATGTTTAAAAACCTTTCCAGTTAGACTCTCTAATTTGATGGTACAAGATCCAAAAATGGATTAGGTGTTGGCATTGAATTAGTGAACCCACAAGGCAATAATTACTTGGTAGCATGTATAATATAGTTCCCTTACACCAATAATATATCCTAATATGAGGCACTAATTTTTGGATTAAATTTTACTATCAAAAATAGTGTTAAACAACTATTAATTTATGGATATTATGAACTAGTAGCCAATTAGGTCAAGAAAAAATACCATTGTAACATATCATACCTAGAGAGGTAAAAACATAGAGACTATGATTTAATTGAATATTTTTAATCTTTTAATATATTGGATGTTCTTAGAGAGTAGAATCAAGACGTCAATTCACTAGCTACTTCAACTACCAACTTGGCACCTATACAAGAATCCAAGGTACAAAGATTCTCTATTGAGCTAGTACCTTATCCATTTGTTCCTAAAAACATGGAAATTTTAAAAGTATTTGATAATGACCAATATATATTTCATTTATTAATAAATTTAGGGTAATTTTAGTTTTAAATCATTTATGATAAGAAGATTAATTACCTATGCCAAGAGGATTTGGGGGAAGAAGGTATCATTCAGCTGAAAGAAAACACTTCCCTCTAGGGATGGTTTCCTTATAATGGATGTTTGACTTAGGTCCTTAATCATATCATAAAATTTATACAAAATTAAATTAATCTAAATTCAAAATGGAGAATCTAGGAGATGAAAATGACCCATACTATCTTAAGATTGGTCTCATCTACACTATAGAAGAAAGGTAAAGGATGAAAGAATAACTCATCCAATATAAGGATGTGATTTCATGGATGTAATTTATTTTTTCAACCCAAGGGTAATAATCCATAAAATCCCATTTAGTTTAGACTATAAACCATTTATGCAAAGGCAAAATATGATAAATCCTATCTTAGAACATCTTATTCAGAAGGAAGTGGACAAGTTGTTGATTGAAAAAATAGTTTTCCCTATCAGATATTCTACTTGGGTGGATAATTTAGTTCTATTCAAGAATAAAAGTGGGGATATTAGACTCTATTTTGATTTTATAAATTGGAATAAAGCTTCTAAAAAAGATAATTATCCATTTCCTTCCCTAGACTAGGTCATCTAAATAGTGACTAGTTCAAGAATGATGTCCTTATTAGATGGATTTTTATGATATAACTAGGTGTTGGTAGAGTAATGGGACATAATGAAGAAATAATTCATAATAAATATGGCTACATATGCATATAAGTATACCATTCAACCTAATTAACATAGGTGTCAATTTTAAGCGAGTTATGGATAATGTGTTCTAAGGGATGATAGGTAAATGTACAATTATTTACATGGATGATCTCATAGTTTTCCAAAAATAAAGGATTAATCATGTGGGTCACCTAAAATTAATATTTTAAATATGCAAAAGGTTTTTTATTTTGTTGAACCCCAAGAATAACATATTTAGTTTCATAGAAGGAAATCTATTAGGTCACATCATCACCAAAGATATAGTTACAATTAACCTAGATAAAATTTATGGGATATCAAAAATTACATTCCCAAAAAGAAAGAATTAACTTAAATCTTTCTTTAGGAAGATAAACTTTGTGATAAAGTTTATATTAGGCTTTCTCAAAATTATTAGACCTCTGAATGCAATTCTCAAGCAAGATGCTAAATTGGAATATACATTAGAGGTTTAAAATAATTTTCAAGACATTAAAGATTCAATATCTTAGGCCCCTATATTGATAAGTCCAAACTTCACCAAACACTTCTTCTTGCATTCATTCACCCCAGAACATAATATTGTTGTCGTTCTCACCTAGAAGAAAAATCAAAGTGAGTATCCTATTGCATTCATGAGCATAAAATTGAAAGAAGCAAAACATAGGTATTCTATGATATAAAAGAAAATATTTTCCCTTGTAAAATTGGCAAAGAAATTTTGACTTACATTGTAAATAACAAGACCATTTACATTATACTAGATCTTGTTTTTAAACTCACCTTGGCAAAAAATGAATTATGAGAACATATATGGAAATGGATGGAAAAAATATAAGAGTTTGACATAAAATTAAATCCTATAAAAATTATTATAGGTTAAGGCATCATTTAGCTCATGACTGAGCCTGACCCACACATTACTATTAAAGAGGTTTGTGAACACCAAGTATCTAAATGAGATTGGTAGATTGACATTATTCAATACTTTATTTTAGCTACTTCCTCCCTAGAGCTCAAAAGAGAACAAAGGAGATATTTGAGACTCAAAGTGTCTCATTACATGATCATAAAATAGATCCTCTATAAAAGTAATTATGAAGGAATCTACTTGAGATGTGTGTCATGAGAAGAAGCTCAAGAAATTATATAAAATTTACATCAAAAGATAGGTAATGGTCATCCTTCCAAAAACACCATTACCCATAAAATACTTAGGATGGATTATTATTGAATAATAGTCTTCAAGGATGAACATGTTCACATTAGAACATGCCATGAATTCTAGGACCTATCAAAAAGAGAAGTACATGTAGGAATGCATTTACAATATATTATTGAAGAAAGGCCATTTACTCAATGGGACTTGGACTTCATTGGGATAATCAACCCTAATTATTCATATGGCCTCAAATTTTTACTCACTATTACATACTATTTCACATTATGGACTGAATTTTTATCTACAAAGAATTGAATATCACAAGATGAAATTAACTTTCTAGAGGAAAATATCATAACTATATTTTGTACTCCCATATCTCTAGTTTGTGACAATGGGCATGTATTCTAATTAGTTGAATTCACTAAATGGGACCATAAAAACTAAATCACCATTAGTTCATAATCCAACCATTACTCAAAAGGAAATGGATTAGATGAATCAAAAAACAAGAATCTAATTTACACCATTAAAAATTTAGTAGCAAAAAAACCTAGAAATTGGCATAATCTACTAAAGTATGCACACTGAGCTAATTGAAAAAGATGCAAGAAAGCACTTAAGGCCTTACCTTAATTATTAGTCTATGGGAAAGATATAGTTTTCCTAATCATGCTTAAATGTCTAACATATCAATTTATTCAGGAGTACATGGAACCAAGTGAGAAGGTGGAGTCTTGATTACTAGATATAATATAAATGGAAGACTCAAGGACTAAGGCCTTATAAAATCTCATTTAACACTAAGACATAGTCAAAAAATGGTTGGATAAAAGAGTCAAATTCAAAGCATTCATAATATCTGACCTAATGATTCTATGGACAAAGCCAATGAAAATTAAGGGAAACATGACAAGTTTACCCCATTGTGGATTGGACCTTATTAGACTTTATAGATTGTAGTTGATAATGTTTTTAATTTGAGGGACTTGCAAGGAAATGAGATGACATATCTAGTCAATGGACACATTTTTAAGCATTAATTTATGTTTTTACCATATAGGTATGTCCCTAAGTAATAAAAAGTATTTTGGTAAGAGTAGGATTATAAGAGATTTACTACTTTATTAGGATAGATTTATTTCTTTCATAAAAAATATTCTTTGCTTCCTAGGTTAGCTTTTTTTATTTTCAGCATTTTGTCTTGTAGTTTAGATTCCTAATTTCTAGATTAGATATTTTTATTTGTCCTATGCTAATATTATTGACTTCTCCTAGTATGATCAAACAATTATCTAACCTATTGGACTTCTTATAACATGTTTAGAAGCTAAAGGATAATCCCGTAGGAAAACACAACCAGAAAAGGCCTAGCAACTTGTTTACTTGTAGGATTTTTCACCCTTATATTTTAGTTTCTTAGAATTTTATTTTAAAATAATAAAATTAATAATGACTATCCTACCATTAAATTCTTAGATTAGGAATATAAAGGTTTATCTCATTACTACATTCGAAAATTTTATAAATTTTCTTCACTTTCACTGAATCAAATGCACTTATCATTTTAATACTTATTAAAGGAAATAACCATTTTTATGGGTGTATCTAGTAGGGATAGTTTGGTGAAAATTTATTCTTTCATATATAATATCTCACTGTGGTTTCTGCTCTCCCTCCTCTAGCAATATTCTACAAAATATAAATATAGAAAAATAAGGATCAAGGCATGCTAAAAAGAGTGATCCAACAAACCTAAATAAAATTAAAAATTTGATCAAAAGTTCAAATCATAAAATAAGGTGATTGTATCATGCATCATGTAAGAATACAGGATGAGGAAAGAGAAGGAACCCATGTACCTCTGTTGGGTCTATGGATTCGTGTATAGTAAAATATTAATGTTAGAGCTTCCCCAATTTTAAAATTTGATTTTATCAAAACCATAACAAATTCTATAGTTATCCAAAGTCTATGATAAATTCCTCACAATAAGGGTAAAAGGGAATTGATTCCTCACACATAGATATAAGGTAAATGAATAGGCATGTACTTATTAGGAGTCTCTTTTATGTGTCTGATTCAATTATTCTTTGTGGAATGGTTCATGTTTGATATAAAGTTATTAACCAAAGGTTATGGGTTTTCAAATACTCAAGAGTATTTCCACTTTAAGTCTTAATTTTTTGTATCCAACATAACCCCATTATTTTTTTAGAATAGGTACCCACTCTCTTTTTGAATAGGTCTAGCTCTATCTTGATAGTCTTCTAAAGAGAAATATTTATGTATTTCACTAAATTCTCTAATTTATAAACTTATGAACATGTTTTGTTTTATGAATAACCTACTAATTTTATTTATAAGATGCGTATATATGCATCTCAACTCATCAGGGTCTTTGGTGAAAATTTTTTGTGAGCTTTTGTCGAAAACCTTTTTAGAATTATGCTTACTAGGATCTGGTCATCAAAACTTTTGTTGGGAAGCCTATCTTTAGTAGTTTTCAAAAATTTGCATTTATATAAACCATGGCATGAATTTAATCTTAAAATTTTTTATTTATAAAAAATATTTAGGATAATTATTCAAAATTCTTGTTTACAGATCCTCCACAACTTTATGCACCATATATTAAAGACTTATCCATTTACTCTTTAGGACATGCTTTTTAGGAACCAATTTTTTAGAAGTTTTTCACTTTATCTCATCTTGGCTTTTGGAGGATTTTTTTGGCAAGAACCTACAGTGAAATTACTTGAAACAAAATTATTCTTTGGTGAAAGTTTTCAAAACAATCATTAGATTATTTTATTCAACTTATTTTTGTCTTCATATATTTTTTTTGGCAAAAACATTTTATGTTTTGGTCTTCATAATCATTTTGTGAGTTTATTCAACTCATTTGGGTCTTCAAAGTTTTTGTTCGATGATTTTTTTGACAAAAACATTTGATTTTTTGGTCTTTTAAACATTTATTTTGTAGAAGTGTTTGGCTCATTAATGTCTTAAATTAATTTTTTTAGGGCTCTCATCCAAATTATTTAGGTTTTTACCAAAAGTACTTAGAACCTTTATTTGACTCGTAAACACTATTTTAACACTATATCCTAACTCTTGACTACTAAGAACCCCTATGGAATGGTAAATCAAAATTAAATAAGTGAAAAAATGACACTTGATAAAATGTAATTATGTGGAATTCCTAATAAGCATCAATAATACATATATGGCATACACACCAATTGAAGTGGAAAATTTCTAATTGAATAGACAAATCAGAGTTATAGATGTTGGAAATTAAGGGTGCATGAAATGAAAATATATGAAAAATCTATATCAAATCATTAAAAATTATTACATTCTAATTTATCTCAATCAAAATTAAAACTTTCTTGATTTCCTACTAAAGATCCCTAGCTACCAGTGTTTGAGCATATAGTGCACTCAAGAGAGCCAAGTTTCTAATTTAAAAACTAAGATGATATCAACATAGTCAAGTAACAATGGCATCCTCTTATAAATAATTCTAAGGAATATTTCCCCTGTCAATATTTTTTATCAAGTATTCTATTGAATACAAGGACACATTCTTTGAGATAGAATACTCAATAATGACTATAACAACTATTCTATACTATGAGAGGTGATACACCAAGTTGACACACATACCCATGAAGAAAGATCAAATCTAGATCAATGGTAATTCATTAATAAACTCGTCCCCTTCAAAAATTATGGGATATACTCCATAGTATCAAATTCATAAGTCATTCCATGCATTGACCTCCTATAATATTTGTTCTTCATTGGGAAGGTGGTTGGAGGTGTATTCCTACACCATTTAGAACATAAAATAGTCATGGCATGCATCTTAGATGATATGTTTTAAAGGTATTTGTACCTCCTCATTAAAATGTTACTTACAATTTACATAAGGTAATCAAGTGGAAGAAAGATAAATCGATTGAGAAAACACTAAACAACTAGATGATTCCAAAGGAGACCATCAATTTGAAGGATAATCAACCACTACCAGTGACCAAATTCAAGATGGGAATCTAAATTAGGATGCCCCTCTTGAATAGGTTATTAATATATTCAAGTATTGAATTCTTCCACCATGAGTGGATTCCATTTCTCGACTTAATAATGACCTCAAAGTTAAAATTCACTCTAGGTGAATTAATTAGTGCAAGGTTGTGAGAGAAGATATTACATAAAGATAAAAGGCCCTAGAAAGGCCATTTATACATGATGTAATAACACATTGATGTTATCCTCATCATAGTCTATGTTCATAATATCTTACTCTAGATCCTAATTATAGACTGTATCAATAATCATATATGTGATTCTTATTCTTTCATCCACATATATGTATATACTCAAAAAAAATTATACATTGCATAAGATGTCTACCCTAAGGTACAGATGGATATTCATGATTCCCCTCTACATAGGGTATCTAAAATCATTGTAGATACACTATTTTTTGGTGAATATTATTTTTTGTACCTATATTACACTGACATCATGGTCATAAGCCATAAGGTAACACCCTTATACCTCCTAAATTATGATCTTGATAAATTAGTAAAGTAAGAAATTGCCTACTAATTATGGTGGAGAATATAAAAATACATGCATAAGAAATAGAAGAGATACTTTCACAACTACCACCTCATTATTAGGATAATGTGCTACATAAATCACAGGAATTTATATGAACTAGATAGGCATAGGGAGTATTATTCACTAGCTACCCTACCTCACAAGTCATGGGATCCATAAGGTTGGGTATAAAAAGACATCAAGGGCCTTGGAATTTAATACCATCATGAGCCCTCTGACCATTATTGATTATTTCTCATTTCTAAGGGTGATTCCCAAGTCAAATAACAAGTTAAAATAATCAATTTGGTAGAAGACTTCTTGAAAATCATTTAAGAGAAACCTTCTATCTCAATTGCAGACACATAAACTAGACTCCTACCAGCTAGAGGATGGGATAAATTGTATTTTTAGGTTAATAGTCCCTCTCTACCAAAACAATATCATGGTTAATCCTTACAAACACCCCCTATTTCACTCAAATTAGTAAAAAAGGAACAAAGGATGCCTGATACATCACTTGGGGAAGCACAAGATGACCACATCGATCTATAATATTTATATTATAAGGGACATACCTAATTTAGTGTTACATTAATACCAATGTATGATACTATGGTTAAACCAAACACAAGTACCTAGGAGATACCTTTGACAACTGGGAAAATAACTATTTATTACAAGAGAAAACCAAAGGCTCAACCCCCTCCATAAAGCCTAGTTATTGAGGCAACATTAGTATAAGGTCTATCATAAGAGGTAAATGAAGGTGATCTATATATGAGGAGACATAACTTCAAAGAGATAATTTTATGAGTCTCTGGGACATAAAGGTGGAGTCATCATTACATGAGAATCCATTAGGTATGAAAAAATCCCCTTTAGTTTCCACTACTCCTATTATGTCTTGTGTTTATTATTTTATTGTTAGCACATTTGATTTTATGTCACTCAATCCTGGTGGTCCCCTCCCCTTTTAGTTCCCAAGGTTAATTTTTTTTCCACCGAACCAAGGTCCCAACAAACTCTACTTATTCCTAATATAGAGGATACTTCTTCTACCCCTATTTTTCTTACTCCCCTAGTTAGTGTACCTCAATTATATCTTCTATATCCATTCATATTATTGATACTATGGTTATTTCCAATACTCTCCTAGTTACTCCAAAGACAAATAAAAAGGCAACCAAGAATGTAAGTGGAGTAGTAGTGAGCCCTCAACTCCATGTTTCATCTGCTCAGCTGGGTTTACTAGTGCCTCCCCCTAGTTCCTCTGAGGATATTACTATGATAATAATGAAGAAGGATGAAAATAATAATCTAGTCGATACAGTCTACCAACTATCTCAGTATGGTGGAGTAGACTAGTATAAAATAATTTAGCTTTCACTTTCTGAACCCCTACTTGAAAAAACTTTGAAGTAAACCTTAGGGAAGTTATTGGGTGAGACTATAGTTCAAGACACTCAACCCACATATACAACCTATCTAGTACTCCCATAGTGGGAAACATATATGCAATCAGAGACTTATCAAAGGCCTAATATAGTAATTATATATTTTAAAACTATAATATTTATATTATAAAAATCTATAAGGAGTGTGCAAAGGATGAGGAAGGGGAGATTAGAAGATGAGACTAGGAGAGGGTTCATATTGGAAGAGAGATAAGAGGTTTTTACCTTGTCCAAAAATAAGTAGATGAAATTATGGTAGTCCATATACATAGATCATTTCAAGTCCTATTTTAAAACCCATAAGGATGCTTTAGTTGAGATCCATCAAATAACTAAAATAGCAAAAAAGAGTCGGAGCAAGAACTAGAACATATAATGGAATGACAAAAAACTGTGCACATTCCCATATAGATAGAGACATTTGTGAAAAAATCCACATCTATATTATAAAATATCATGGAATCTATTATTAAAATGAGGGTAAAATTAGCACCTCATATATTAGGAACTACCAAATTGTTTAATTATTTGAAATAGAATAAAAATAAATTGAAATTTCTTATTCTTTATATAATTTGTAAGGTATATTCCCACCTTAATCTAATGTCACCATTAGAGCTTACCAATGCCCTCATTGTTTTAGTAATTAGGAGGATAGGTAATGTATCATAGTAACTAAGGTAGTAATGCCTAAATACACAAAGCATGAATATCTTATTTTACATATTTTATAGGAGTTAAAGCTCTCATAGGCCAATGATTCCATAGTTAGGCTCATCACCAAGGCCAATTTTGATCATCTCCTATATCAAACTTCAAAAAGATTCAAATAGAACTTAAAATGAATGAGATTAGAATAAATATAATCTGAGCTAAATTTTGTGAGGAAAAAAGTCACTTAGGTAGAGATATTCATAATTAATTTTAGAAATATAAAGGTTGAGCATTTAAGGCTTATTGAACAAATCAATATGGTGCATAGACCTCCATTACTAAATATATAAGCTTTAAGGTACCAACATGATATTTGTGACAAACACTATCAATTTTTAGAAGAAAATAATAAAGGTGATGATTTAACTTCTAGTTTAGCACATGCTACAACTTCAATGCCTCCAACAACCAATAATGCCATATAACCACCTAATAAGCCTTAGTTGAAGGCTAATTTTTTATGTAGACATGTGGCTAGTAATTATATTTGTAATTATAATCTAATTTTACCTAGCACAAAAATTTAAAATTTATTTAAACTTTTTTTAATCATATAAACATTGCATTGCATTGTACAATCCAACTTATTTTGATGTAGTTGTAGTTAACTATGAGCATGCACACACGTAATTTTGATAATAAAATTACAAATAATGTTATTATAATGTAATTTAACTATGTTTTTACATGGATTTGGAGTATGAGGCATCCCATCCCTAAGTCTATATATTCATGTAATTACACAATCCAAAAGGTTGGATTTTTTTTAATCAATATAGGAATAAATCAGTTTTGATTATCATGCAATTGTGTTGGTGTTCTTTCTTCCACTTCTATGTTGTCAAGGGTTTTTTATTGGTTGTTTTAATATAATAATTTTAAGTGTGTGAAATATACATATAATTTTATTTTTTATAATTTATGTATTCTAATCTTATATGTGCAAAAGATATTAAAAGTTAGTAGATTTCATTGATTTTAATTGGTTAAACTATGTTAATATTCTTAGAGGGTAGGAGTGTTTTATCTTTGGTATATTCTTATAAGTGTGTGCCATAGCTTTAGTATATGTCTTCTTGGTCTGAGATGTAACCTCCCAATAAAGGGTTTGAAATAGAAATTCTAAATGGAATAACATTTAGTTGAGACCATTAAGTTTCCTATACCTTATTTCAAAAAATATCAGAGTGTTTGCTTGTGAGTGTGTGATAGCTAAACAAAATAAGCATTAATTTTGGAAACACTTGTAAACAAAGGAAAAAACCTATTAGGGGCCCCTTGAGACCACATAACTTTATTTTTTATCTACCCTTACCTTCCTTTTGATGTTTATTTGACTAAGACCTACCCACTTTATAGGTAATACACATCCATCCCACTCACTTAGGTTTTGCTTTATTTACTAGGATTCATTTCACTAAAAATAAACCAAATTAACAACATGTATTCTCTAATTTATATTACACAACATTATTTTGTAACCCACACCTACCACTCATGCCCTAGAGTGGAGTTTACCTTAATTAAGATCCTAAAATGCTAGAGGCTACCTTGATAAATATGGGGATGTGCACAAGACCCACATCAACAGGTGAATCATCACTAGTGGAAGATTTAGAAGATGCAAGATGAGAAGTGGTAGTGTCTTTAAGTAGTTGGTCATTAGTAGATGATTTCTTAGGGTTCGTAACATTATCTTTCTTAATAGGTTTACAATGATAATATAATTTTTTTGCATTCCCATAATTATAAATTGTATAAGGTTGATAATAATCAACATTAATGACATAAACATATTTATTAGTGTTGTGCATTGGGATATGAGGAAGGAGATTTGTGATATTTTTTAAATATATAAATTTTTTGCTTTTGTGAAGCTTTAAGATAATCAAGATCTCATAGTCTACTTATAGTGTCATGATCAAATGCATCATCTAACATGAAAGATAATGAACATTTTATGAGCCTATGACATATATCATGAGAATGGCTAATGTCATCATGGAACCAACAAAATGAATTTGGATCATAGCATGATGGGTGATCAATATTGTTATATATGAAATGTTTAGATGTAGATAAGATATTCATTTTTGACACCATCAAGGGTGGTGGGAAGGAATTTAAGTAACTCATTTAACTGCTTTAATTTCTATTGAAGGAGATTTATATTGGGTATTTGTGATAGTGATTACATTGGTTGAAGTTTGGAAATATTCCTTGATTGAGTTATGATATGTTTCAAATTGGGTCATAATGAAATATTGTCTTCTAGCTTGATCAAGAGCTTATTCTAGAAGTTGAGGAGAAAATATTCAAACTTTCTATTACAGTGAAGGTTTTAAGGTAGTAATAAATAATTTAAATATATTATCATCACTCATGTTATGATATGATTTATGAGCTAGTGATTTCCACCTTTTGGTCAAATTATGGGAAAATTTAGTAGGTAATTTATTAACATTGATGAAGTGAGTGAGATAATTTTCAAAAATATAATTTTTTGAAATCATTTAAATAAAACATTTACATTATACTCTAGTTACCATATAAATTATTGGGGAAGTTGATTATACCATTGTAAATCATCTCTCATAATATTTTTGGCAAGATGTTTAGTGGTAATAAAAACATTGTTTAGGATAGAGATTATTGAATGATTTAAGGAAGATATCAAGGTCTTTGGTTCCATCATACTTAATGGTTGGAGAGATATTTCCAATATCTATGAATAAATTAATGGAGCTAAAGGTTAATTTTTAATATGTTGAAGCATTTTGCTATGCATGGTAGGTTGAAGGATGATATTCCTAGTGGCATATCTAAGAAGAGGAGGTTAAAAAATTATAACTATTTTGAGACATGATGATAGGGGCTTGACTTACCATTTTTAAGATATAATTTTAAATTTGGAACATTTGAGAATTTTTTAAACCATTTGAGTGATAATTAAAGTGGTATCTATAGGTGTATTTTGATTTATAGTGGTATAAGGTGGAATGTTAGTGTTGGTAGGAGAGGTAATCCTAAGATTAGTTATGGGAGGGTTTCCTATAATAGGTTTTATGATGTTTTTACTAATTACTCTAATGGTAATGTATGGAAGTTTGGAAGTGGTATCATTCAAATTGGGATCATATAGGTCATCATTTTTAGTAATGTGAACCATGTTTCACTAAATTGATCTAGATGAAGAATAGGTATAGTTTCACCACAAGGGGTTCTCCTCCTGGGTGGCTAAGATAGGAAGGAAATAAAAATCCATGTACACTAAAAAGGGTTTGAAGCTATCAAGAAATATTTTAGTGGGTGATTTCATGATGATAATTGGTATGGGAAGAGAAACATCAAACTTTAAGGCTAAGAAAGGAAAAAGTATGATAAAATAAATTAAGCCAACTAAGGGTGATGAGATTGGTGAGGACGATCAAATGGATTTTATAAGAATTAAGAAATTGAATTAAGTTGGCTTGGACCTAAAAGATTGATTGCTTCAATTTAGTGTAATTAGTTAAAATTTGTAACAACAGTGGAAATTAGAATAGGTTGGCCATGACCTATAGGATTGACTAGGTTAATTTAGAGAAATTTTGGAAAAGTTAGAAAAGTAACTAAAAAATAGTCTAGGTCATCTAGGACCTACAAGGTCAACTAGGTCGATCTAGTGCAATTTCAAGAAATTTGGAAAAGTGGCTAAAAATAGACTAAGCTAGTCAAGACCTACAAAGTCACAAAGTTTATCTCATGAAATTTTTAGAAATCTATAAGAATTAGGGACCAAATAGGATGATTTGAGAAAATTAGTTGGATAGAGAGGGAAAGGTAAAGTGTTGAAAACCTACTTAGTTTATCTATTTAAATTAATTTTTATAGGTCGAAATCAAACACAAAATATAAAACCTACTAAGCCAATCTAGTAAACTTAGTTATATAAGTAGGTAAACATAGATATTTTTAATATATAATAAGTTGAGCTAGTCAACTTAGTTATATAGGTAGGAAAATTCAAAGTTTATAAAATCCTACAAAGTCAAACTAGTTGACTTAGTTATACAGGTAGGAAAATACAAAATTATACTAAATCATATTGGTTGACTTAGTTGAATATAGAAAAAAATTAATAGTAGTTTAAACTATGTAGTTTTCAGGCATAAACATTGTAGATAATATACTAAACTATAAACAACATAGAACAAAACAATATTAAACTATGGTTCATACAATCTATAATACAATAGATAATAAAAAGAAATAAGTATAAAATGTAATTTTATAACTACTACTGCTAACCAATTATATAAAAACAACATCAATAAGTTTCACTAAAAGCTTTTTATTGATTTGTAGGCTTCCAATAATATTTGGTTGTTATTGGATAGAGATATCCCAATGTTTTAGAGTGTTAACTATGGAGGAAGTATCATTCCCATATCCCACTAAAAATAGTTTCAATGGTAAGTTATAAATAAATTCTTGGTGTGAATCACTAATCAATGCACCACAAGATCAGATGGATGGTTTTATTCCTAATAGGAGGTACATGGAAACAAAAGACTGTGTTTAACTTTGTACAAGTGCTAGGATATTTGGGAAATACCTTCACACAATAATATATATAAATAATAGATAAGGACTATAAACAAAGTATCATGTATCCATTCATGATAGTAGTTAAGTAGTTTTAGAACTATTGGTACATATTTTATATGGAAATAAAGATAAAGTAATAATAAAGGTGAAAATAAAGTGTTAAAAACTAATTTGTAGTTTTAGAAAGTAAATAAATAAGTACCCAACTCTTTTTAAATAAAAATGATATTAATGACTAAGAAATGAAAATGAATTTCATTGATTATGTTGAAATTAAGAGGTATAGAACAAGATCAACTAGGTCATTTGTAGTTGGAAAAAAATAGAACACAATCAAATAAGTTGATATATTTTGGTTGCCAGAGTAGATAGACACATAACTAAGTCATCCAAGTTAACTTAGTTGACTATGTGATACCATTTTATATAACTAAAAAAGTTAGTAAAAATAATGTATAAATTGAAACATTGAATAATTTTATTGAAAGACACAAATGACAAATTGAGGTAATTGATAAAAATAGAAGTACAAATCTTGTTTAAAGTGAACCTAAAAAGTATAACTAGGTTGACTGGGTCAAATTATATGGTTGATTGAAAATGTTGAAGATATAATTGTGACTATATTGTCCATGCCTGATTGAATCCTACCAAGGTAAAAATAAAAAAAAATATAGAGATTAAATAGGGTCTACTAGGTTAACTTAATTTGTAGATAACTAAAAATTAAAAGTAGTAAAATGAAACTAGGTTGACCTATGTGATCTAGTTTGCTGGAAAAATAAAAAATAAATACTAATGAAATGAACTACGTTGACCAACTTGAATTAGTTTCCTAAAGATGAAAAAACTATAAATATAATACAAAATTGAGTTTACTAATGTGGACTAATTGACTGTAAATCATGAATTTGCAAATAGATTTTAATACTGGATCTACAACATGATCTAGTTTATTGTAAATGAAAAATTTGTAGAGGATAAAACTAGGTTGAACAATGTGACCAAGTTGAATGTATTAATAAATCTATAAAAAAATGTTAAGACTAGATTAACAAGTGTCATATAGTTGACTATAAGGGAAAATTTTAAAATGCGAGGGTTTGATTCATGTTGGGTTCACTAGAGTGTATGCAAATAATTAATATAGATCTATAACTTATCTAAATTAGTAAATCTAAAATCAGATAAGGTAATCAAATAACATCTTTTACAATGTTATTTATATTAGGACCATGACCAAATTAAATCTATTAAATCTAACTAAGGGATATCTTATCCCAGAACACCAAAAGAGAGGGTTCAAAATTGTCTATAAAAATGATACTATGAAATAAACTTATTTAGGCATAATTAAATTATATAAAACTAATCTAATGATCACCAAATATTGTTGCATAAATGGGGATAGTTAAACAAATAAATCAAATCAAGGGATCATTATAGGTAAATAGGGGCCTAGATCACCTAAGGTGTAAAATGGGAGCAAAGAGAAACACACACACACACACACACACACACACACACTAAGTCTAAGTATAGAGTTAGTGTATTCAAGTATTTATACATTAACATATATTAATTTGTACAACATCTATCTATCAAATGAAAAAAAATGATTTAGGAATACTTAGCTTTAAGAAGACCAGTCAAGTCTTAATATCTCCCTTGGTCAATGGTATTTTATAAGAGTTTTTTGTGGTTTTGTAAAGATCACACTATATGAATAAAATATAGACTAAAATACTCCTACTTTACATCCAACACTTCCCACAAGATAATTTATCTACCCACTAAGGAAAACCCTAAGTAATGGCTCCCTCAAATGTAGATTTATCATAATTATAAACTATAATGATGAGAAAAAGAATTTTCCTCTCTATTGAAATAAAATTAGCTTTATTTTTATAGAAATGGATAAGCCTTAAACCTTATAAAAATTTAGTTGATGAGGTTAGCCAACATGACCTAGTTTGTTATAAAAAATTACCATTAGGCCTAAATCTAGGTCAGCCAGGCCGACCTAGATCTATAATGTGCACTTAAATTTTGATAATAGGTTTGACCCATATAACTTAGTAGGAAAATAGGATGCTTGTTTATTTAGGGTATTTTTCGATGGAAAATTACCTAGGGAAGTGGATAAATGGGTTTTGGATTGTTTGGGGAGTTGGATAAGTGATATATGTAATGGGTTTAGGTAATGATAGATTTTATCAACAATATTTGGAAGCACCCATGTTTTTCCCACCCCTTCCCTAGTGCACCCATTAAGGTGTGCACCTAGAAATATCATAACTTTATAAGTTACTACAAGAGATAAAGCATTAATAAATGATAAAGTTAAAAAATATTATGTGTATACATATTCCACACTTGAAGCTCATCACATTTCACATATGTGTAACATGGGATGATACTTTGATAAAAAAAAACATAGAAACATTTTGATCTAAAAAAATGCAATAAAATGAAAAAAATGGAATGATAGTTGGGATTTTTTTGGAAAAAATTAAAAGTATCATATACATACCTTTTCTTAATTTTATCATTGAATGGTTGTCTATTGTATTTGTAGTCTTTATCATAGAGGGTACATTAACTATTTTGGACAAATCCTAAATATTCAAGACTTAAAGAGAAAAAACAATCAAAAAAAATAAAATGAAATGAAGACTTTCATACTTGAATAAGTCACATGTAAAATTGGTAACCTGGGATGACAAATACTAAGTTAGAACCAAAATTCCAAGAATAATGGATAAAATAAAAATAAATCATGTAATAAAAAATCCAAGTCTACCAAATGATCAATAGACCCAATAAATTCATCCTAAATGAGAAGAACACATGAAACTAAAATAATGGAACCAACATTGATGTAAGAGAATTAACAATCCATACTAAAAAAGAGATGGAAAAATATAAGGAATGTGAACAACATTGAGAAAAGTGAAGTAACAATCCATACTTAATCATCAATGAAAAAATTAAAGTAATAAAATGAAAAAGAATGAAGTGTCCCAAAAAAGGTAAAAAAATTAGAGTATCAACCATAATTAAGGGAAATTTGATAAGGATAAATCCATGATTAAGAGATTATCACATAACCACTCAAATATGTAGCTTTGATTCTAATTCTAAATGAACTAAGGAAATAATATTTTGAGCATGTATGAAAGAGATGAAGAAAAAACAATATATAAGTTGGGAAAATATTTATAAACAAACTTACATATCAAGGGGAGATGTGAAATGGGTTGTCAAGGGTAGTGAAGGTTCCATCAAGGTGAAAATATAATCCTTACAATAAAAAAGACACTCAAATCAAGCTATCAATAAAAAGAGGTTTTTGATATTAAGGACTCTATGGAACTTATATCCATGTAAATTTTGGCTAATGGCAAAAATATAAGCTTCATATCATCAAGGATATATATGTAAGAAAAAAATTAAAATATACCTATCTTCCCACAATGTGTTCCCAACTCCTTATGACCCATTACAGAGCCATCAGTCTAATACAAAGATTTGGTATTTTCATGGGAAAGTAGGTGGAAATATAAATCTAATTTTGAAAGTATGAGACCTCATATCCTAGTCTACTAGCCTAATACACCCAAATAGACCTAAAATTTATTATGAGACTAACTGTGGAATTTGAACTTCAACTAGGATAGGAGATGTGCCAAAAAATAATCATTTATTTTGGTGTTATTTAGACTTTTTAAATATTTTTTTACCTTTAGATCATTGCCTTTTGTGTGAATGATTTATATTTTAAATTTTATGGCTTTTACCTATTCCTCCTCCATATTGATTTGGAAAACCAAACCTGGGTTTTAATAATGATTATCAATAGATAACATACACTTGGTGTTTAGGAAAAAATAAATTAGAAAGCATGTTGTATAAGACTCCTTTACTTGAATGTTAGAGAAAAAAGTGATCTTGAAAATTAACCTTGGTATTCCCATAGTGAAATAGAAAAATGGAAAGGATTGAAGTGATCATGGAATGGTTGATGTACCTCAAATTATAAAAAATGTGTAGTTTTAATATGTTATAATGATAGGTAAGTATAGATCATCATGATAAGGAGTAGTGAAAGTGGGTGGAACATAAAAATAAATTGTTATAGTTGCTATAACAAATCAATATGATTAAATTTAAGAGTATTAAGACATAAATCTCAACCATTGCCTTATCTTTTAGGTAATACACTTCGATAAGATTACAAACATGAGTAATTTACAGAAGCAAAAATTTGTGAAGAAGGCTTAATCTTATTTGGTGTCTTATATTACAAACAACCAAAAGCAAACCAAAAAGATGTAAAAATTAATTAGGTTTGTAAAGTTAGAAACCAATGACTTGAAATATATTTGAAGGTTGATTTGAATAATATAAAATACATAAAAAAAATATTCATGAGGATGAGCAGGTCCAGTCTATGGTCTTATGATGAAACTCATGTAATAAATGAAGGAATACATATATACCAAAGGACCAATAATAGGAGATAGGGCTTCTAAAATTGATGCAAAGCTATACATTGAAAAGATTTAGAAAACTTTAAAGAAGTGTTAGCACCATAGTAAGTAGAAATATATGAAAGACATGTAAGATAACAATAATATTAGAAATGATAATCTAATAAAATATATTTCTTTAAATTTGAGAATTAGTGGGTTTTTTGAAATATATACTTCATTAGTTTATAAATTGTAATTACTAGGTCTAAGAACATCTTTGAACAATATAAGGGCCCCACAATTTTTAGGAGTATTTTCATTATTTTTCACGGGTATAATATAATTTAAGGATTACGTCACCAACATTGAAGGTATGAAAATTTATTTTTTATAGTATTTGCAAATTGATCTTTGTATTAGTGATTATGTTATAAACCTATGTGATATTCATTAAGAAGGTCTAAATCATATACATGGGCCTCACAAAGTTATTCAAAAAGGATAATGTTTTGAATAGAGACATGTAAGGATAGTATCTCAAATTCTAGAGGTAATATATATTCGTAATTGTATACTAAACAAAATAGTCTTTCCTAATAGCAATACAGATGCTAGTGTGATAAACATAAATTGTAAGATAAAGTTTTAGATGCCAATTATAATGAGAATATCAAATAAACTTTTATACTATTTTATTAATATATATTTGTAGTGTCTTCTACTTGGACATTTAATTTTGTATGATGATATGTGGAGAAATTGTGGGTGATTTTGAATTTACACATATTTATTTCATATCCTTATTTTTGAAGCTCCCATCATTATAAAAAATAATGGTGTTGAGAACTATAAAGAGACAAATTATTTGATTAAGTTTAAATTTGTATATAGTGATACTCATTACATTAACAAAGGGAGTAAAATTGACCCATTTAGTGAAATACTTAGTGGTCATGATGATGAGTACATGATCGTATTAAAAATGAGGTAATTTACCAATGAGATATAATCCCCACATGGAGAAAGGCCAAGGATAATATAATGTTTTAAGCTCAAGTAGGGGAGAGTGGATAAGATCATCATGTAATACATAGAGATTGATTTCTTTTATAAAATTTAATATCATATTTTTCAAGCTTGGGTCAAAAGTATCCCATGCATAGGAATTTTTAGGCTATAGCATGTTTTCTACTATGACCACCACAAATGCTTCCATGTTCTTGGTTGAGAAGGGAAGGAAATTCATATTGACAGACACAATAGAGAAAGGTACCTATGGAATTATGATCATATAGGACATAATGCCATAAGACATATTTATAAGATTGTTTATAAATTCTATTTTTTCACTAGAGTTAGTATTATTAGGATAAGTGTGATTCTCAATAAATTAGATGATGTTATTATATCATAGACTGTGGTATATAATAACAAACTCAATATGCTAGATAATATAATTTTTCATGGTTGGTAATGAATATATTTATTTGAATATGTGGATGATAAATTATGAATAATGAATATCATGATGTGGGTGAAAAGAGAGTTAGATGAAGAAAGTAATTCAGCTATGACATTATGATCTCAAAGAATTGGTTCTACAGTAGAATATTTGAATTATTTGGCAAGAGTGGTGGTAATTTAATGATAAGTGATTGGATTTTCACTTTTTCATTCATAATCACCATTTACTTGAACACATATGAGTTTTACATCACTTAGGCATGCAAGTAAGGGATGTCTAAATCAATGATAGTTTCCATGCCTAAGATGAGATCTTTATACTCAACCATGTTGTTAGTAAAATCAAAGGCTAATTGGAAAGAAGAATTATTTTTCCATGAGGATAAACTAAGACACATCCTTCCATAACTCCTTGAATATATTTATCACCATTTAAATGGAGTGTCCAAGTATCTTCATATAGTTTAATTTTAACTTTAGGTAATTATTCAATGATGAATTTAGATTTTGGTTTAGAAATGGAAGTATCTAGTTCATCAAGATTGTTTGTTTTGAGGTTAGCTATAAAAATATGGAAATAATATTTGAGTTAAATAGATTGATTAAAATATTTAGTGTATAGTATTTCTTCATCAATAATAGTATCTTGAAGATGATATGTGGTTAGTATAGAAGTAGTATCAAGATGATCATAAATTTCTTGTCCTTTCACTAATTTTTGGGTAATAATTCACAAGTCAAATTCCATCAAAAGAACCATCCATTTTTTAATTCTATCACCAAGTAAGAAATATTTTGAGAATAAGTGAAAAAGGGGATTATAATGAATTATGACATAATTTTTTTGATAAATCATGTAATGGCAAAGTGTTTTAGTTGTGAAATAAATGGTCAGATTGTCACATTCAACTTTGGTATAACATGTCTCATAGTCTATTAGAGCATATTAATATAATATATGACATATTCACAACTTGTTTATTTTTTTTGGGAAAGAATTGACCCAAATGATATAGGGGTAAGGGAAGTATAAAATATGAGTGGTAAATCATTAGAAGGAGTTCATAGAGTGGGAGGATTTCATGCTATCAAATGTTTTTTGACAAGAATAAGTCCATTAAAGAGTTATAAATTTATTAATTAGGGTGTTATTTAAATAGGTATGGTAATCCATATCAATAATAAATATTTATAATGTCATAAGTTTAACAAGGTATGTTTGTATTTTTGGAATAGAATGAGGAATATGCATGTTAATAATGGCTTTAATTTTAACAGGATCAACATCACATTTTTATAGATTGATTCTAACTTTGTATTTGATGAGATGATAAAAAATGATAACCAAATCATGAAGAGGATTTTTAAAATTATTGGATTAGGTGATAAGTTCAATTACATAAGTATAAAATATTTTATGTATGACATTATGAAATATATGGGTCATTTGATGTTGATATGTGGCACTAGAATTTTTAAAACCAAAAGGCATTTTGACATAGAAAAGGGTTTCCCATTCTATAGTCAACATGGTTTTATGTTGATCTTTAGGAGAGATATGAATTTTATTATATCCCAATAAATCATCCACGAGGATAAAATATCATATCCAAAGGTGGAATTCATGATGGTAAAGGAAATTTATCTTTGAGATATACTAAATTAAGATTATGAAATTATATATAAATGTGAATAACCATCGTAACTTTATTGCATATAGGAAACATGTTGGAAACCCATTTAGAGTAACCTACAATTTTTGTTGAATTTATTATCTAATATCTTGATGATATCTTTATGACATAAGGTAAAAATATCAGGAGTGAATTTACATTAATTTTGATGCACATGTTTTACATTAGGATAAGTAATTATATTATGGACCACAATAAAAGGGTTAATATCAAGCATATACTCATATCACCATAAAAATTATTCATGATATTTATCAAAGAAGAAAATAAAATTATCATGTTCTATAGGATGGAGTTATTTGGAGACAAGGATTGGTCAAGGTATAATAGTGATTCCATAATTAATTTCTACAATTTCCTCAATAAGAATAGCATTTCTATCTTGGAAATGATAGAAAGAAAAGGAAGTGAGGAAATAAGATGTATTTTGGGATTAGTACTAGTAACAAAATTATTGAAACAACGAGCCTTTTTCTCAAGGTTACCAAGCTTATGATGTTGGCTTGGAAGTTGAGTTTCACATGCATGAAGTAGTTTTAATATGGATTCATTAGTGGGGATCATTAGTAAGGGTCCATAATATTTAGCATCCAATTAAATATCCAAAATTTGGTTCCCATGATTATTGAATTCAAAATTTATTTATCAAATAACTATATATTATGTATCTAAGGTAATTTTAGGAGTAGATGTATGATATTATTTTATGGAAGCTGGTATGAAGATAATGGAATGAGTCCTATAAATAGTGGTGATTTAAATGTGGATAATATGTGTGGAATTGGTTTATATGGGAAGATTGATGAGAGGTAGTGGATCATGACTTATTATATTGATCTAATTAGTATAAGTGGGGATTATAGGTTAGCTTATATAAAAATAGTAAATTTATTTGATGACCCATGGAGTATCTATAAAAATTTCATTGATATGTAATACATAGCCTTTTGTTTTTGATTCACCATCAAAGGATATGTGAATGACACAACCATCATGATTGAAGTCATATATTTTTTATAATGTGTTTTGATAACATAGTAAATCTAAATCCTATGGTTGATCTTGACCATAATGTATGTGTCATCATAAGATGGTGATATAACACATTATCTATTTCAGTGGGAACATTAGTAATGGAGAGGCCCATATTACTAAACATGTGAGGAGACATGGTTAGAGTATATTTAAATAGTTTGGTCACCCCATATTCATTTAAATTTAAATAATCATCTATGTAAGAGGCTTCATGTGCATTACATGGAGGATGTATATCAATGGTATCATTTATTAAAATAATGGTTATATCTCCTAGAAGAAGAGAAGGGGGAGCCATTTTGTAATATAGGGAGGTAATCGAGTATTAATTCAAATATTTTGTAGTTCATTAGGTTCATCATCATCTAAATATATAAGAGTTACATGTATATCAAAATGCATATTCATTAATTCAATAAGAACAAAACTATTGATGTGGGATGTAGTAGGAATATGATACTAAGATTTAGGATTTGGAAGTTGGATACTCTAGGGATTAGTACCATATTAATTTTGTTAACACTTCCCACTATGTATGAATTTGATACATTAGATATCATAAGATGTAATAAATCATATATGATGACTCAAAATATGGCCCCAAATAATGTTTTAAGATAATGGAAGATCACACACCATAATCTTAGTGTATATTATCTTGGATCCAATGGTAATGGGGAGATAAATTAATCTAAGTGGTTTGTAGTTAGTTTTGTTGAATCAAAAACATGTGAGTTAGGTTTGATTGAGTTTTTACTTGGAATATCCATTTTTTTGAATTAACTAAAGAGAGGGAACATAGATGTCCGACCCTTCATCAACTAATACTTTTTGAATTAGATGGTTATTGATGCCAATTTTGATAAAGAGAGGTGGATCATATTCTCTAAAGATAATTTCATCATTTATCATATATTATTTTGTAAATTTGATGGAGGATTTAATAGAAGATAATTTTTTGATAACATGCACTTCTACATGTTGATGAGTTTCAAGAGGTAAGTTGAATATATTAGATCAGGGTGTCACATTCTATCCCACTCTCTAAATACAACATTGGTATTAGTTAGAGGAGTGAAACTAATGAGTTGTAGTTTCTTATTTTTATTTTATTTTTGGACATTTATTGGGTATAGTTGACAAATTTATTTTTTTCTTTCATGCTTAGTTATGATTAGATGGTACTACCATGTGAATTTGGATATATTATATTATATTTTATTGGAATCTTAAATGGATTTGATTTCACATACAAAGTTAATTTTTAGTTTATATATACATAAATTCTGAGTATTATATTATTATGTTTTAATCTCAAAGTAACTAATTGTATGTTGACTAAGGTGTTTTAGGACTATCCCTCCCTTAAAAAGTGGAATAGAGGGAGGGTATCATAGGGGACAAAGATGCAAATATTGTCATTGAGGATAGAAAGAGTGAAACTAAACCCATACACACACACACTTACATTCTTGAATACTTAAATGAATTTAATATTGATGGTGTTCTAAAAGTTTACTAAGTGTTTGCTTTACATTAGCTATTTCTATGGTTAATATTGCATGCTCACATTTATTCTGATTTGGCTATTTATCTTAGATGATTTTTATTAATAGAGTCTTTTTCTATGTATTACAAGATTTTCATAAGGAACTTGTGATGATTAGGATAATTTTTTACTAATTCTATGAGTGAAATTTTACGAGTCATAAAACTAAGTACATATAATAAATCTCATTAAGGTTTAGAAGAAGAGTGAACATGAGGCTTAAATTGATTAAGTGTGGTACTTTTAGAATTATCTAACATTTCAATAGTGGAGGTGGATGATCATAGTTCAAGGTTTGGAAGATACAAGATAAGAAGTGGTAGGGTCCTAAAGTAGTTGATCATTAATAGATGATTTCTTAGGTTTGGTAAAAATATCTTTGTGAGTAGGTTTATGGTGATAATTAAATTTATCTTTTTTCATGTATTGAGAATTCGTATACTATTGGTGACAATTAAAATCATTAGCATAAACATATTCATTAGAGTGTTGTGTATTGGGATATGAGGAAGGATATTTGTGATATTTTGTATATTTGGCAAAGTTTCACTTTTGTGAAGCTTTAAGATAGTTAGAATGTCATGGTTTAATCATAACATCATGATAAAATTCATTGACCAACATGAAAGATACCATAAATTTTATAATCCCATGACATGAATTATGAGAATGGACAATATCATAATGAAACTATCAAAATTTATTTGGATCATACCATGATGGGGGAGTAATATTATTATATATGAAATTTTTAGAGGGATACAAAATCTTCTTCATTTATTACATTGTCAAGAGTGGGTGAGAGGAAATTTGTGTAGCTTATTTAACTAGTCTTACTTTTATTAGAGGAGATCTAGACTGGAAATTTGTGTTAGGGATTATGATGTTTGAGTTTTGGAAAGATTACTTGATTAAGTTATGAGATATTTCAAATTGGTCTGTAAGGAAGTCTCATCTTTTATCTTGATCAAGAACCTCTTCTATGATTTGAGGAGAAAAAATTCAAACTTTTTATTGGATAAAAGGTTTTAAGGTAGTAATAAATAAATTAAATATATTATCATCACTCAGGTAATTACTTATTTTATGAGCTAGTGATTTCCACCTTTTGATAATTTCTTAACATTGATGAACTGATAGATAATATTTAGGAAGATCATTTTTCTAAAATTATTTTAATAGATAGTTTAAGAGATCCTATATTTTTCATATATAATTTTGTGGAAGTTGATTATACCATTCTAAATTGTCCCTTATAATATATTTGACAATAATTTTAGTGGTATAGAAAGTGTCATAACCCAATCCTTATAGATATTTTTGAATGACTTAAGGAAGATAATAGGGTATTTGGTTCTATCATACTTAATGGTTGGAGATATATTTACAATATTTATCGATATAATCAATAGAGCTAAAGGTTATTTTGAAGATGTTGAAGAATTTTGTTATGCATCATAGGTTTAGGGATGGTATTCTCATTAGTATCTCTAAGAGGAGGGATACAATTTTGATTATTTTGAGGCATGAAAATAGGGTCTTGAATTTCCATTTGTAAGAGATGATTTTTCAGTTAGAGCAGTTATCAATTGTTATTTGTTTACATAACATTCATTTATCAAATAATTTTAGAAAGAATTTGAGTGGTATATATAGGTATATTTTGATTGATATTAGTAGAAGGTGGAATATTGGTGTTGGTAGGAGAAGTAATCTTGAGATTAGTGATAGGATGGCTTCCTATAGGAGGGTTTCTAATGTTGGTATAAATTACTCCATTGGTAATTTATGAAAGCTTGGAAATGGTATCATTCAATTTGGGATCATATAAGTCATCATTTTGATTAATGTGGACCATGTTGCATTAAATTAATCTAGATGAGGGTTAGGAATATTTATGCCATGATGGGATATCCTCTTGGGTAGCTAATGTAGGAAGGACAAAATCACCCATATACACTTGAAAGGGGTTGAAGTTATCAAGAAAGATACTAATGGCTAATTTCATGATGCTAATCATTATGGGAAGATACAAAATAATTTAGAAGGCTAGGAGAAGAAAAAGTTTGATAAAATAAAATAAGATAGCCATGAGAGACAATATCAACTAGGTCAATCTAGTAGATTTCACATGAATTGAGAAATTTAAATAGGTTATTCAAGACCTATAAGACTGACCAATTTAATCTAGTGCATTTATTTTAAATTTAGAATAATAGATATAAAATAGAATAGGGTTGATAAGACATATAAAGTTAAGTAGGTCAATCTAGTGAAATTTTGAAAAATATGGAAAAGCAACTTAAAAGTAGACTAGGTCAGCCAAGACCTATAGGGTCTATTAGGCTAATCTAGTGTAATTTTGAGATATTTGGAAAAGTAGATTAAAATTAGACTAGGTTAGCCAAGACCTACAAGGTTGATCAAGTTGATCTAGTTTAATTTTTATAAAGATAAAAAAATAGAGACCAACTAGGTTGATATGGGAAACTTAGTTGGATAGACAGGGAAAGGCAAAGTGATGAAAACCTACTAAGTTGAACTAGTCAACTTTGTTTGTATAGGTGATAAATATAAACAAATTTTGAAAAATTCTAAGTCAAGTTAGTCGACTTAGTTATATAGGTAAGAAAATACATTTTTTTGAAATCCTACTTAGTCAATTTTGTTAAACTAGTTTTACATGTGAGAAAATAAAAAGTTTTTAGAATCTTACTAAGTTGAGCTAGTCGACTAGTTATACAGACCAAAAAATATAGAGTTATATTAAGTCATACTATTTGACTTAGTTGAGTCAATAAAATTAAAAATAATTTAAAGTATGTAGTTCTTAATGTAAAATTAAAATAGATATAATAATGAAATATCTAGCACACAACAAAGAACTCTATTAATGCTAGCTAATAAATTTGTAATATAGTAGAGAGTAGCAAGCAACATACATAAAATGTAAAATTATAACTATAATGCTAATGAATTATCTGAAAATAAGTTATTGAAGATGTAATAAAATGTTTTTATTGATTGTTATGATTTTAAAGATACCTACTTATCCATTATATAGTGAAAACCCAAATGTTTTAGAGAATTAAATATGGAGGAAATAACATTCCCATATTCCACTAAACACAATTTCAAGGATAATAAGAAAATAAATTCTCAGTGCTAACCACTAATTGATGCATCATAAGATCAAATATATGGTTGGATTCATAAGGTTAAATTCAAGGTTAAATAACATGTTTCTTAAATATTGTGAGGTATGTGGAAACTAAAGACTGTGTTTAGCTCTATAATATGGATTTGAATATTGGGGAAATCCCTTCACACCATAATATATGTAGAAAATAGGCAAGGACTATAATTAAAATATTGCATAACACTTAAAGATAGTAGCTAAGTAGTTTTAAAACTTCCAATAAATAGTTTCTATGGAATCAAGATAACCTAAAAATAAAGTTGAAAATCAATTTTAAAAAACTAATTTGTCATTTAAGAAGGTAAAAAAGTAGATAACCAAATATTTTAAAAGTAACTATGAAATTAATTACTAAGAAATGAAATTGAATTATCTTTCTTATGTTGAAAGTAAGAGACATAGAAGAAAATTAGCCATGTTGATTTAATTGGCAATAATAATAGAATGCATTCAGGTAAGCTAATCTAGTCTATTGTGAAAACAAGCTAAAATAAAACACAATCGACTAAGTCAACTTAATTTTTTTGATAGAGATAGACAAAAAAATAATTCATCTAGGTCAGCTTAGTTGAATGTGTGACATAGTTTTATAGAATTGAAAAACTTGTAAAAATAGTGTAGAAATTGAAATGCTAAATAATTTTATTGAAACACAGAAATGATAAACTGAGGTAATTGACAAAAATGGAAGTATGAAACTTGTTTAGAGTGAAAATAAAAAGTATAACTAGGTTAATGAGGTTGACTAAGAATTCTTACGATTTTATTATTTATTGTGTTTTCTAGGCCTAATTGAGTCATGTAGAGGTAAAAATATAAGAATTAAAGAGATAAAATAATTTCAACCAAGTCAAATTAGTTCATAGATAGATAAAAATTTAAATAAATAAAATGAAACTAGGTCAACCAACAAGATCTAGTTTGCTAAAAAGTTTAAAAATAAAGACTACTAAAATGAACTAGGTCAACTAGTTCAAGTTAATTGTATAGATATGACAAAATTGAAAATAAACGACAATTAGGTAAACCATTATTTGAATATAAATGCTAAATCTAAAATAGAGGTTAAGACTAGATTTACCAACATGATATAGTTGAATGTAAATGATTTTTTTTAAACATAGGGGAAAACTAGGTTAACCAATGCGACTTGGTTGACTATATATCCATAATGTATAAAGAGAGGTTAAGACTAGACTGACTAGAAAAAATCGTTTTGAAACTTGTTTTAATTACTTACCTCTATGTGCATTTGGTGTTATTTTGAGGCAACCATACAACGGAAATAAAAATTAGATATAAAGGCCCAAAAATCTAAAATTGTCATTAAGAATATTCACCAGATTCACCTCTAATTGTAATAGAGGTTAAATGAGTCACAATCCAAGTACAAACAAAGTCATGATCAAAAAATCATTAAGCATAGTTTCCTTGTTGAAGATAATTTATGGTTGTACTTTATTTATGAGAGGATCTTAGGAAATATTAATAAGTTTAAGCCTCTTAGGTATGGTTCATTTTAAATTCTAGAGTAAGTGGGAAAGAAGATATTTATACTTGATTTGACTCCTTATATGAAAAATTATTTCATTGTCAATGTTCATAACTTATGTCTCTTTAAGGCTTACAAGTTAGACAATGAATATGAGGGTTTATTTATGCATTAAATTTAATACCTTTCTCACAATACTAAGTTGGAATTATAGGAGGATATTATGCTACATAACTATGAGAGGATGACAACAAGAAGAGTGCAAAAATATTGGCTAATTGGGTAAAGGATCATCTAACCAATAAGGCCAAATGCTATACTAGACAAGATACAAATAAATATATATCATCAATTAAAGAGTTCATGAATCTTATAAGGACTTAAAATTCTCAAATTGGTGAGGCATGAACCAAAATATTGACCTAGTTCACTAGGCATATTACATAGTTAATTTCCACTATACTCAATTATGTAATTCGTGTATGTAAAACATTATGTAAGAAAATTATTCAAGATTTTTCATGTAAATTAAATTGTTAAGTTAACTTGTAGTGGAAAAATTAGTTTTGGTATTGTCTATGAATAATTTTATTGATAAAGTCAATAGCTTGCCACCTTTGAATCTGAGTGTAGCATTGTTGGCTCAAAAAATTTTCAAGGGGACAAATTGGTGACATTGAGTCAATAGTGTGGTTATTGAGTCGTTACGATAGTCAAAGGAGAAAGGGAAAATTCCATATCCTATTATCAGGTACATATACCTTTATTGATATCCAAAAAGTGAAAATTAGGCACAAATATATTCACAACTTTTTACAACAAAAATATTTTCTATTGGGGGTTTCATATTTTTAACTAGAAAACAAAGAAAGGATATAGAAAGGAAATGAGGTGAAAGAAGGTAATGATGGGATATAGAGAAAGGAAAATAATAAAAAGAGAAAGGGATTATTATATCTATTTATACATATAAACTACCAAGATAATCTTGAGAAAAATGAAGGATGACTTTAAATGAATAAACACATAAATTCACTAGAATGGCCCAAAAAGGAGAAACATTGTGCTCCTAAAAATATCTTCTCATTCAATGGGTGGTAAAGACATAATTACACACTTTGGAGTGAAAAATAGCCACTGAGATTATTTTTTGATACTAATAGAAAACGAAAGGCAACCATATCATATTTACCCATAAAAGATAATTAAAATATTTCTTAAACCCCATCAAGATTTCAAATTTGTAGAAATAATAGACATAGATTCAAAAATAAATTCTAATTTGCAATTTAAACATTAAGGCTAATTGATAACATTTATGACAAAGTTTCTAAAGAAAATATTTGAATACAAATTAATCATACACATAGTCATAATTCATGAGGAAAATTTGAACACAGTTTATAAATCTCCTTCTTTGTATTGATCTTTCTTGAGTTGTAATACAATCTCACCTTAAAAAATATGTCTCATATTTATGTTGTTAAAAAATATCCACATATAATGAGCCTAACACTCATATTTATAATGTGATAAGTTGGTTATTGTGAATAACCACATATTTTATTTTATAGATGGTACAAAAGTGAGTTTACAAAAATACACCACTTAAGTGATGTGAAAGTGTGTTGGTGCAATTGCATTGCATGAAAAAATGCAAAAAGAGAAAAAGAATGACTTAAAAAGTGTAGAGGTGTAATTGTGATTTTTGTATGAAGTGTAATTAGGACTCATGACTTACAAAATTAATGTAATGCATTTACACAGATTAAGTTTACAAGTTCACTTTATACTTATGATATTCATACCAATATTCACATCAAAACTTACTTGAATTAATAGACTTTTTGTTGATAAACCATCCATACTTCATGATTCCCTTTGGAAACTAAGCACTTGTAATTTTTTTTGGCATACCGATTATTTTTTTCAAATTCCATGAGATGGCTTGTCACTTAGATAAATACATACAAACCATTTTCAAAAAATACACTTTATGTTGGTAAAATTTGAACCTTGAAATAATTTAAATTCATGATTTCAACAAGACGTCTCCATATTTTTCATTATGATTAGAAGCAATCTCAGGTAATCCAATGGTGAACACAATACTATGCCCAAACTACATGTATGCATACCACCCTATTATCCAAGCAATACCATCACTATCCTCAAATGTCACTATGTTGTGTGAACCTGAGAGATAACCAATCATGAACATTATGGGGAAATACATTTTTACATTGTATTCAAGATACTTCTTTGCATAACGCTTGTAAATTAGGGATGTTTAGTGAAAATATGTCTAATAAATTCAATAACAATTTCCCTATTTGGACTCAATAGGCCTTCACCAACATATGGTTTAAATTTATTCTCTAAGCTACCTTTAAAACTGATCTGGGGTCTATCATTATTGATAACAAACCAACTCTTTCTCATCCACATAACTTTTCCATTGATCTCCATGCTTGAATAAACCTTTATATTTTATCCATCACAAAAGTGAATCATTTTTTATTTTGTACAAGACATCTCAAATACTCTTCTAGGTCTTTAGTAATTTCCATAATGAACTCCTACTGCATCCCCATCTTACAAATTATCTTGTAATAAAGGATGGGAAACACTTTCATAACTTTATGAAATAAAATAGACCTTACTTGGTGGTTTCATTTGAATCATAGGCCTATTTCCATCAAATGGTAAGTTCTTAGTGTAATCTTCATCAACAATCAAGTTATTTATTTTTAAATTTCATTTATGAAGGAAATATTAAACCGTGCCTTTCCATTTGCCCATTCAATATATAATTTTTTTTCATCAAACCATGAACTAGATTAATATCCATTCTTATTGAATATTTTTATATATTAGCCAACTTTAAATTGTTATTCATAATCAATTTCAATTTCCATTCTAAATTTGACTTGATAATCAAGTTTGCATTTCAATTCCATACACTACACTATATAGTACATTCCATGCTCTTCTATAATTTGATGTATTCTTAATTTATATTAGGTTGTTCTAATAATGAAATTAATAGTTCACTTGACCTCCCCATCTCTCCTTCATTGGGATGGTCATCTTGTTTATTGGAAAAACAATAAAAATTTAACATGCTAATTGCATTTTCAAAATTTTAAAAATTTTCAACCTCTTTCTACCTTGGGCCATATGACCTTTTTTTTATTATGGGTCAAAATAAAATAAAAAATCACAATTTTTTTTTATTTTTTTATTTTTTATTTTTTTTAAAACCCTCAATTCTACATGGGACATATGGCCATATGACATTTTTAATGGAAAAAGAAACCAAAATGAAAATTAAAATTATGCTCTTTATTTTTGTGAATTCTCTCTCCTCATATTTCCCCTATGTGGTCATATGGATTTATGGATGTAAACAGAACCAATTAAATTTTTTATTTGCCCTTATTTTTTAATTGTATGACACCATATAGATTTTTTCTTAGCTTTAAACAATTTTAAATTTGTTTTTTATATTTATTTTTTAAATTTTATACTCTTCCTTAAGTATCATATGGCATTTTATAGTAGTTAAATAACAAATTAAAATTATATATTTTGGTTTTCACTTTTCTTCTTATTTGTATGGTTTTTTTTAGCAACCAAAAAAAATAAAAAATTGATTCTCTTTTATTTTTTCATTCTTCAACCTACATCTCTCCTTTTCTATGGGTTGTATGGGTTTTTTTGGTAGGAGAAAACAATAATATAAATTTAAAACCCTCTTTCTCTTCTGTATCACCAATTTTACCTTATAGCCAAAACAAACTCAATGTACAAATTTCTTTTTTGTATTTTATTTTCCTTTCATCTTCACTTCTCTTCTTTAGGCATATGGTTTTGGCTTGATGCAAGAAAAAATAAAATATGATTCTTCCCTTTTACATTTGTAATTCATTTTATCTTTATAAATATCATTTGAAGATTTTGTATGTGGCTTCAAAAGCATAGAATAGAAAAGGTTTATTTTTTCACAAATTGAGGAATAAATAATGTTATTTTCATGTAATTTAAAGAAGTCTTAGATTTTAAATGAAATTTACATGAAGTGGGGAGAGAAAATTGTAAATTTCATGATCGAGGGAAGTGTAAATCTTATGTACATAACAGTGAAAAATAAATATTTTATTTTCATGACTCGAGGAAGTGATAAAATAAATTTACATGGATCAATGAAGTGACAAAATGAATATGCATCACTTGATAAGTATTCAAGTAAATTTCATGACAATAGGATTTCAAAAATCAAATTTAAAATTAAAATAATTAAAATTATTTCAATTGGTTTATTAGTTTTTAATTTGTAATTACACTATGTGAAAAGTTTAAAATGCAAATTACACATCTTGAAAAAGTGTCGAGTCATTTTTTCACCATTTGGGGAAAAGAAAAAACATTTTCACATCTTGAAAAAGGTTTAGTGAAATTTTTAAAATTATAGGAAAGTAAACAACTTTTTACACATGGGAGTTTGAAATCACTTTTGCATAGCTCAAGATATAAATTATTTTTCCCATGATTTTAAAATTAATTAGTTAAAATTTAGAAATTTTCAAAATTTGGTAATTATAATCCCAAACCAAAAATTAGCTAGAAAAGTCAAATTTTCACCTTTTTTTAAAATCTCCAAAAACTATGACAACACCTAGATTTCATTAGGATTCTAAACTACAAGAGATGGAAAGAAATTAGACTCTGGTTTCATAGACAAGAATGTTATTCATTGGGTAGTGGAGTCTTGAATTTAATTATAACTTGATCAACTGAGAAGTGACCAATATTTGATAAAATTATGTGTCCTCAAACCATCATAATTATATCACATGTCAATGGATAGTATATGTAAGGGCATCAGGTACTTAGCCTTATAAGTGATATCACATATCCCAAAATTATAGTGTATGTGAGTGCATCAAGTACTCATCATGATATAGGTTATCATATATCCTAAAGGATAGTGTATGTGATGGAATTTTTCATTATATGTTTTCACACAAACTAAAATGTAAAGAGAGAAACCCCTATTTCATATACTCAAAAGCTATGAATATTATTTTGGCAAAGAGGTATAGTTAAGAGATTATCAATACGATCAAATTTATGACTCAAAATCCCAAAATTAGGATTGACCAATATATTTTATTTGAATGTATTTCCATCCAAAATGCTACTCTAAAAACCACTCAATGTCTCATGATTTGAAATATTGAAAGATAGTACAAATTTCAACAAGTGATCTAAACTTGTTTATTAGGATACAGAGTCAATGTCCCATTTTTAAAAAAAAAATACCATCCTTTTCGTTAATAAATATCCCTAATAATTCATATATCTCACATTTCCACATCCCAATTTGACCATCTGATAACTCATTCACCTATTCCAATTGTATGAGAAATGAACATAAACTATCGGGCCAAATACCCTACTCTAAATTTTTTGTATGTTTAACACATGTTAACTTGAAAAAACCCATGAAAAACCTTCCAATTTTTTCATTTGAGGAAAAAACATACATATCACCATTTACATGACTATAAAAGTTATTTTTTGAATCAACTGTTAAATTTTTGTCTTGTATATCCACTTAGCTAAAGAAATTTAATATTTATTTTTAAGAATGTGATATTTTCAACAACCGAAAATAAATTCTAACATGATTAAAAATCATGTGATTACCCATGATATTTCTTAGATAGAGATCATAGTTTATGTGTAGGCTAAAATACCAAAACATGTAGGAGTAACAAATAAAATATTGATTTTATTGAGAAGTAACACACATAAACCAAAATAGAAATGGTAAAGTGAAATAAGCCAAAATTTGGAAAGTATAACTATTTAAAGGGAACAAGTAGAATGATAATATTATACAAAACAATTCACTAGTTGGGAGAAGTACCTACCATTTTGGAATAATAGATTTTAATTTTGAACTCTAAATAGATTTAGTAGTAATGACCATGTAGGTGAGAAGTGAAACTTAAAGTTCTCATTCACATAGGGATGATCATGAATTAACAAACCTTTACTATATTCATATACTAGAATGGAAACATTATGAACTCTTTGATCTTATTTGAGCACTTTTGAGCATTACTAAACTTGGTCAATATATTCTTGGATGACTTCAATGCATATATGATAGATAAAATATCTAAACTAGAGAGAAGTGTGTTGTATATATATTTTTGAATTGGATCCATAATATGATTATCTTATGAAATGAATAAAGTGTTGATATTTATTTCCAAATTATTTCACATGATAAAAGCAAATTCATCATTAAATGAGTCATTATCTTCACTTTCATCAATCTCTTTTGCTTTGATAATATTTATTATGCTTGTAATGAATATTTATCACTGCTCCTTTTATTTTTCCTTGATGTATTCTTTGATTTCAACCTTCGTGTGTCTATGGTTTTCAATATAAATAGGATTGACCTTTTTTGATTCAAATCCCAAAGTGAAAATTTCTATAATAGAATATGAAAAGGAAGTGTCAAGAGAATATTCACTTTTGACCACTAAAGATTCTATCTTGATACAAGAGGTATCTTCTTCTTTTCCAAAAATTTATTCCATACCATCTTCTCCTTTATAAATTAGAACATCACATTCTACATTATTGTTCCTTTTTGTTTATGGTTCAACTAATATTCCTTGAATAGCTCATTTTGTCTCAAGATAATGAGGTTTGAGCAATATTGTGAAATAAAAAAATATTTATTTTCTCTATCAAGGGGGAAGTCAAATTATTTGTCTATTATCTTACCAATTCTTAATTCCTCCAACTATTCACCTTTTTTCATAATAGTGAAACTAAAACAATCATATGTTATATGAAGAAATTTATCTTTTTATTTGTTAGAGTTCCAACATGTTTGATCAAGAATTTACCCTCAGAATATATTTTCCAAATGATGATGACTCTTCATTATATTAGGTTTTACTACTTCATCACTACTAATGGTGATTATAGCATTTTTTTAAATTTTCTTTCTTCAATATTCTAGACATAATCGTATCATTTTCAATCTTGATAATTTCTTATTGTGTGGATTATATGTCATTTAACATGTTCTTCATCAATATGAACTTGATACATAGGTATAAATAAATAATTAAGAAGCAAATTTAATTTTTGGAACTTGGTTGATCTTATTTAGGAATCACTCTCAATAATTTTTTGAAGTGGGATATGAACTCTCTCATCTACTCATTAACTTGCTTCTAAATTTGGTAGAAATCTAAAAATAATGCACACATGTCTATAATTGATTTGAATATGTTAATAATATATTATTAAAGTAGTCCCACTTCACAATGAATCCATTTTCCAAATGGAAAAACCACTCAGTAGTAGGTCCTATGAGAGTCTCAAAAAAAATCTTGATAGTGATATCTTCATGCATAACTCCCAAGATAGTATAAAACACTGTGAAGGCTATCATATGGCTATCTGAATCTTGAAACTTTTCTCTATAAAACCTCACAATTTTATTCCTTGAGCCCATTGGTAAATAATTTTATTGGGTTGAAGTGTTGGATAGTCATCAATGATGTCTTCAAGGTGACCAAGGATGTTGATGAGGTGTCATGTGTGCTAGAATGATAATGATAAAGTGTGTTTCATTATTATTGCATAGTTATTTAGTGTTTTAATTAGTGAGTAATTTTGTGGATGTTATTGATGGTATGAACACGTTTTATATACCTTATGGGTTGTTGTTAGTGCTTGGAGTACTTGTGGAAGTGAAAGGAATTCATCAGAGTAGTCATCTTGATAGATAAAACATAGTAAGAAGTTTGATGTAAATTTCACACATGTTAAGGTTTTAGAATAATTTTGATTCATGTATGGATTCCCATATGAAAGGTGATAATTTTATTCAAATTTTAGGTCATAATATTATGAGTAGAAAAAGTTATTAAGGTGCAAAGTTGGCCTTCTAGGCATATTGCAATGGTTTCTATAATTAGCCAAATTTGAAAGAGGAGATATAATGGTGAGAATTAAATAGATCTAAAAATTATTTTATAATATAATATATGAATATATAATGGTGAGTGTATGACTGTGTAGATAGATATCAACGACATGTATAAAGTTAATATGTCAAAGGATGATCAGAACGGATGTGAGGCTTCCAACTGGCTTGATATCAAAAGCAAGGATAAAATATCAATGGTGAATATTAAGTTAATAAGTTAATAGGGTGGTAAAAATTCATGTGGTACTACCACATGGCATAAATTCATTGAGTAAGACAAGTAGGGTCCATAAAAGGCATGTGGGGTTATCAAAGTGTCTCAATCTTGGTAGCACAAATATAAGATCAATGGTGAGAGATGTAAGGTAAAGACCAAGATAATCCCAAGGATATTGATAGACTGAATTTTATCTCACTTTTAGGGAACATGAGATGAAAACATGTGTCTAAAATATTTGTATTACATAGTGATTGTTGGTATTCAAATTAACAAAGAAAAACTAGTCTATATTGTTTGAGTTATAACTTTTGATTATTGTAGAATCTACTGATGGGTTAAAAAGAAAATTTGAAGAGGGATACAAGACACATAGATAAAATTTTATTATAAGTTATGAATTTTTATAAATTTTTAGATATTGAGATTCAAAGTTGACTATTTGTTCATTCATTATGTTACTATGTACAAGACTATTATTTGAGTAAATTGTGCTTTAATATAAGAGTGTTTTGGCAATTGTATTCATTTGAAGATGTCTTAGAGGTCATATTTAGTAGACTCATGTATTTTAACTTGATCATGTGTTATTTTTTATCTTGATGAAGTGTTAAATGGGTAATAGGTCTCCATGAGACCTATAAGGACTACTAAGGCCTAATTGAATGGTTAGTTGTTTAAGTATGACCCATGGATGTTATGGCTGACCTGTGAAAATGCATTTGATCTATCTTAGAATGACATAAATTTTAAGGGATAAGACAAGAATTATGACCAACTAATAATTTGATATTCATGAAGACTCTATAAAGAGTGAATTCTAAGATAGTGGTTTATAGTCTTGAAGTGTATAAGTTGAGAGAGTAGAAGATAGAGATGAAGCAAATAAATCAAAGGGAGTGTGCTTAATGGATGGATTAAAGTAAAAAGTAGATTTAGGATGAGATAATAATCCTAGAGTGATATAAAATGGGTGTTTGGATGCATTACTTATGTAATAAAGTTTGAGGGTATGTGATGAGTCGAAAGAGAGAGTAGAGTTGAGCAAGTGTGGAATTAAGAAAAAGAGAAAACCTTTAGAAGAAAAGGTATAGGTCAGTGAGGACCATTAGAGTGTGACAAAGATAAAACATGTTTATTTGATCAAGTTGATAAAGATGAACACAAAGTTCATTAGACCTGATAAGCCTAGAAGAGGTTGATTGAGCGAGTAAGCCCTAGAGGCTATTAGAGAGAGATAAAAGGGTGAATAACAGTGCAAACAAGAGAAGACCATCATCAGGTGTAGAAGACATCAGATCAGAGGTGGAGATTAGATCAAGGTAGCTAAGTGGGTACTTGGTTTCCTAGGGGGTTGGTTCCTCCTTATGGGATGGGCATTCCTTGATCAATTTGTATTGGTATAAATTTATATCTTGTTATTATATGACTATAGTCCATTTTGTAGGTTATAGTAGGTTTTATTCCCCAAGAGGGTTTTCCATGTAGATCTTGTGTTATGTGTGTGATATTGTTTATATTTCTTTTTCATTAATATATATGATGTGTATGCTTCATCAATGATAATGTTATTTGGTTGAGAGTTTGAAAGGATTGGAATTTAAGTTTGTATTATCTAGCATCACTAATTTACCCCCTATTAGTGATTTTACCTCTAACAATTGGTATTAGAGCAAGACCTTCATTATGATTTTAACCACTTTATGGTAACCCAAGGTACAATATATCAAATAAATAGATGCAGGATTTCTCTATAAAGAAATCATCGATGTTTAATGGGTCCAATTATGTTTTTTGGAGTGAAAGCATGAATACCTACATCATTTAAATAGGGTTTAACATTTGTCAATCTATTGTGGATGGATATTCAGCCCCCCAAACCCTCCAACTACTGTAGATGATAAGAAGCTATTTGAGAGTAATTCTAAGGCAATGAATGCCATCACATATGGTATTTTATAGACTGAGTACACTAAATTAATTCATTTTAAATCTACTAAAGAGATATGGGAGAAAATTTATATCATTTATTAAGGGGATTCAAAGGTCAAGTTGGCCAAGTTACAAACTCACCAAAGATAATTTGAGAGTCTCAAGATGAAGGAAGAAGATTTTGTGGCATATTTTTTGGGTAAGTGTACCAACTTGGGGGACAAAAAAGGGCCTACCCATGGACATGATTTTTGTGAAATTTCATAAATGTGAACTTATGTAGATAGTTAGAGATAGATACACTCAAAATTTGAAGATGGTATAAAAACTTGAATTGTAGAATTTTGAGTCTAGTTTCCAAAAAGCTATTTTTTTGAAAAATGGTTAAGTATAAATAGGTCAAACATCTAAAATTTGAAGAGGACCTCCTATTTTTATAATAAAATTTTAAATATACCATTTCATGTGATCCACCATTTTTTTAGCACCATTTAATATTATTAGAATCCCTTTGGTGAATATTTAGATTAGATCTTCTAGTGTGATATGAACTTTTTAAATATTTTTTTCATGATTATTTATTTTTTATTAATTATATAATTAAGTATATCCTAAAAAAAAAATGGATTGTCATCCATCCAACCCACCCTAACTATCTACAAAAATTAAAATTGATTTTTTTTAATGTGTGTAGAATTAGGCCTAGTTTGTTACCATATAGTTATTTTTGAATTTGGATAAATGAAAAACAAATTAGATAAACATGAATAGGCATTTATAGATGAGGCATGTAGTGGAATAAAAAAAGTATTGTTAGAAATAAATATAGTTTGAACCCTTAAAATAACCCAAAAATTATAAAAATCATACATTTAGAAAGAGGAAAACGTGCTTGTCATAACGTTAATAATTTTTTTAATTTTGATGTTAAAATCCATAGCATATTTGGTTATTGAACTTGAAATTTATTAGATGCATAGTCCCAAGCCTTTGCCTAAAAAATCTAAGCCATTTTAGAGACCAAAGTCTCAGTTTTAAATTCAAATTCAAATAACATGTATGCATTATATAAAGCAACAAAGAACATGTATGCGTTATATAATTCATAGGCATTTCTTTGACATAAAACCAAATAAACAAATTTTGTGTTTGTTATGGTGGAAAGTTCTCATTAGCCATGCATCCTAATAGGGGAAATACCAAATTTAGTATTTATTATAGGGGAAAGGTCCCATTAGATTTATAAAGTGAATTAACATTGCTTTAGACTTTGTAATTTTTACCTATTATAAAATGTCATCTTAACTACTTATAACTAGGGTTTCAAGGTCTAACACATTATACATTTGAAAATATAACTGATTTTATCATAAAAGGTCATAAAATGCATTTTTTAAACCTATGATCAGAGTTTAACCTTTAGTGTACCAATCATTGTGCATTAGAGTATCAATACTTGACTCTTACTTGTCAAGATGTGATTGGTTAATTTTAATTTATATAGAATAAATGTTGAAAAAGTATTAGATAGTACATTTTCAGCTTCTAGTGCACTTTAATATTTATATACACCAATATGTTTCATTAATAGAATACATGTTAACAAGATCCTTATTCAATAATTGAAACATGCATAGCTATTGGGATCTTTCACCTAGTAAGGCAAAGATATACCTTACCACCTTACTTGCCTAAAAGCCTACTTGACCTTAAATATTGTATATTTCTTATTGATATTATCGTACTTGCCTAAAATACTATCTTGTCATTTTATTTTTTATTTAATATCTTTGAACAAACCCCTTTATTTATAAATTTTGAAATAACTTGTTTGAGTGGAAAACCTGTTGAATTGGACTATGTAGTATATATAATCTTGTGTAGGTAGAAATAAGAATTAATCCCTTGGTGTAAAAATACATTGCTTTAATAGCTATTTCAATAATTCTATCTAATGGAGCCCAACACCTGTGAATCATGCCCTGGATTATCCAAAAAATAGTACTAAAATGTGTTGAATAAAATCCCTTAAGTTTCCTCCAAGGTCACTTAGTGCATCTAATTGAATAGATGCATTTTGAGGTACCAATTAAAAATCTAATAAGAGACTTCTATTATTACAATTATTAAAGTTTGATTCCCCTAATGTATTAAAATACATTATTAAAAATTTTACCTAAAATTAAGATGTCTTGTGAAAAAATGGTTAATCCTACATTCCATGTACCTCCTTCATCTACCCCTCCATCACAGATGGGACAACCATCAACCACTCCATCAATTCCCACATCATTTGAAGAGTGTCTTTGACTTGGGACTAGTCATAACCACACCATAGATGCAATAATTACAATCTCAAAAAAAAAAAAAAAAAAAAAAAAACACTTGATGCTTATCAATACTATATAGAGTTTTACACCTTACTATGTAATTGGGATGGTAAGATATGAAAGTAGGATGATGGACCTATAATGTATGCACATTTTAAATTCTTAAAAATTTTGGTCATGTTGGGTACATGTGTTTTTTATAAGATGTGGTTTTGAGCTCAATAAACTTGAAATGGTCACATTTATCCATTATTGATGATGTGGTTTTAAGATGTTGTGCCTATAATGGTGAATTTATAACTTAGAAAATATCTAAATACACTAGGGAATTTTTTTGAAACCATTAAGGGATGGTGTAGACCTGACATTGACCAAATACAACATATGTATAAGTTACCCTAGTTTAAACTCTATTGAACTTACTCAACATATACATTAAACATATGAAAATGTACCCTAAATCTAAGACCTACTTCTCCTCAAGGATTATGTTGGATAGAGAGACCTAATAATTATTCATGTGGATGATGAAATACTTACCTCATATAGATGGTTGATCAGAATTGAATACCAACATGTGCCCCATTGCTGAAGGTTTAAAGATTATATATATATATATATATATATATATCTTCAATCATCTTATTTTTATTTCATTGTAATGATCTTAAATGTTATGATGTGGATTATAAGAAAGTAGTACATGTGTCTAAAAAATATTGCTCTAGCTTAGGATTTGAGGTTGAGGCTCATCCATGTTGCTAAATTGTGTTCTCTTCTACATATAGGACTTAATATGAATGTAAGTTTTTGGATCTCTATCTAGGTAATCCAAGGTAGAGGGATATAAATAATTTGAATACATACATGTAGAAAACTGATAACATTCAGTACTTACTTAATTTAGATAGGACCTTAAAGGGATCTACATGGAAATTTTTGTATAGTAATGGCAAGTTAGAGGCTCGCACCATGTGAATTATTTAATAGACATGAGTTTATTGGATCAATGTAAATTCATAAACATTATTGGATTCTATGTATGTATTTATGATAAATTTGTGAATAGGCCTTAGTTGGATTGGTTGGCTTGGTGATGGAACATGTATAAGTATCAAACATGTGCATATTTAATGACTCTAACACTTCTCCAAGTATACCTACACATGTGGAAATATTTGATTGGATTGGGCATCTTGAGGATCTAAAAAATCTAATGCTTATAGGACATGTGATAGTTAGATCTCTAACACAAATATATGTGTATAAAAGATACACACGTGCATATGTATATCTAATTAGATCAAGTCTCACAAGGATATAATAGAGATTTTTAATGTTTATAAGACCTAATACCTCTAATAATGTTGACACTTACGAGCACATATGAGGTACACATGGTGATATGTAATTATATTTGGCCTCTTAGGGCATTGTCAACTCTAAAACTTTTAGGACTTGATGTATCTATGATATATTTAACATTTTTGGGTGTATGAGGTACAAACATGGCACAATAAGGTTCAATTATAGGGGTAGTTAAATAAAGGAGGCATTGGAGGCCGATTTCAACCCCTTATTGACTTAACTATAAGATCATGATATATACATGATTTGGGACAAAATTAAGTATGATTCTATCTATCATGAATTGAACTAATTAGTCGATTAGTTTAATTAGGGATGTTATTTGGGAAAAATTGACACCCTAAACTAAATTTATGGCCCAATCAATTATATAATCTAGATGCAACACGTATGACTTAACTGACCTTGATTTAATCAAAAATGCAAATGTGGCTAATTTCAACCCATTGAACCTAAATTGGAGTCTATTATGTGATTAAAAAGGCTAAATTAGGTCATGTTTCATGACATGTTGATCTTAAACCTTTATTTTATCACTTGAACATGTATAATTCCTCTAAACCCTAGTTTCATGACATATACACATGTACAAACCTATTACACTAAACCCCTAACCCTAAATCCTAATTTTATAACAAACACAACCCTTAGGTTCCTTGATTTCATCATAAATGCATAAATTCATGAATGTGGTTAGTGCCAATTTTTGAACCTATTATTCACCTAGTTTTGTACGGTCCTATGATGGTATTTTTGGCAAAATTATTTCATCTTGTCTTACATATTGAGCCTTATTACATAATTAATTAGTCTTTTTACTTCATAATCTTATTAAGAGTCTTATTGCATCATGTATTGGATATGTATACATCATATTGGGGATTTATGCATCATATTGAGCCTTATTGCATCATATGATATATTAATTGCATCATATTTTATATTTATTCCATCATATAATAGTCTTATTTTATCACATGATAGTCTTATTGCATCATATAATAGTATTATTTCATCATATAATAGTCTTATTGCATCATATTGAGCCTTATTGCATGATATGATAGTGTTATTGAAACATTTGATACTCTTATTTCATCATATAAGGGATTTATGCATCATATTATAGTCTTATTGAGTGTTATTTCATCATATTATAGTATTATAATGGAGAAAATGCTTGAATATGAGCCTTTTTGCTTGTTGGTATAGTATATGGCTATACTCTAAGGAATGTGTATGAATTATAGGAATGTGTGTGAATTATAGTAATTCATATGCATTCTTTAGAGCATAAGTAAAAACTTGATCTTTAATGTCTATTTTTATCCCTAATTGAGATTGTTATCCCCAAAGACATTCCCTACATATTTTGCATACTCTATGTACTTTCTTGGTTGCAGTTTTTTCTGGACCCCACATTTGAAGCACTTTATTGGTTTATTTTTATCAAAATAGGCTCCAATTCACATTTAAGGAGGAAAAATTTGAATAACAAAACATCAGAGTAATTAGAAGAGTTGAGAGAAAAAAATAAGGTACGAATGTAAGCAATTTGTTCCATACAAGGTACAAACACTAACCTTGATGAGCCAAATGCCTTAGATAATGATGCAATTGAATAATGATGAAATTTATAATAATGAATTGAATTATGATGAAATTCACAATAGTGAATTAAATTATGATGAAATTGACAGTATAAAATTATATAATGCTAAAAATTCACATTCAAAGTTAATTTTTTTTTAATTATGTTGATGAAGAACCTATGCATGATAATTTACCGATAAAAAATGAAGATAATGGACTTGAATAATGATGAACTTAATAATGAATAAAATTTCATGGAAATATATAATGAATAAAATTTTATATAAACATATAATGATTTTGAAACACCCTTTGAATAGAATCCACCAATAAAAACACCTCCAACAATTGTGCATAGAAAAGATAAATAATTAATTGAAGTTGATCAAAATATTTTGAAACTAATGCATAACAAAATCTCTGACCATCATTCAATAATATTGGGTTAAGAAATTTGGGATAGTTTCTTTCATAATTTGGAGTATGATAGTCAAATATGTCAATTATTTATTTCATTGATGAAATTACTTAAGATGAGACCTATAATGTACATATTAGGACTAAGAAAATATAACTTGGATAATGAAAATGATGAAATTGTTAAAAATATACATGATGTATATCATATTATAGGCCCAAAATCATGAAACAAAGATTATAATGTTGCACGATATATAATGACAACTTATGTCGTAAGTGCTAAAATAGGGGAAAATGATTGATTTAAAAAACAAGTCAAAAACATTATATAAATAGAAAAACATTAATGAAATAAATTTCAAGACTTGAAATACTTAATGAACACAATATAAAATAGCTCTGGGCATTCTTTGGTAGAGTTCCATGAAAGGATAAGGCTATAGTCAATGCTTTAAAAGACTTGCACAATATTGGAAAGATAATACAAGAGTTTCACCCAATGCAAGAGATGTAGTGAAAATAATATTTGGTTCTTGTAATCATTAACCACATCTGAAAAATTTCTTAGATATGACTCAAACACAATTTTACTCTAAGTTTTTATAAAAACATCCATAAATTATTATTAGTCAAAGACTTTTTGAGATGGCCAAACCTTTTTATGTAAAAATAAATCACACATGCACCACTTATTTTAGGCAACATATTGATATATTCAATGCACTATGATGTTTTTTGCATATTCATTGTACTTTGCATACTACTAACATTTTTTAGGATTGTGGCATAGAAGTTCCCATAAAATTAGTTAGGCAATTTATTTTAAATATATTTTTTGAAATACTAGATGGATAGTTCTTTTATAAAAAACATGTTTGGATGGAAATTGCATAATTTGTGGTCGATTACCAAAATTTTAAAAAATTACCCATGAGGAGTATACAAGTACAATTGGATAGGAATTAGTTGGTTTGAGAAAATACAAATATGACTTATCAAGTAAAATATAACAAAGAATATAAAAGGTGTGATCTTATCATGAAAGAGATAACTATTTTAGAGTTTGTGGTCAAATTCATAGAGAAAATTGTTCAAGAGTATGCAAGGCACACACATATTGATAAATGGTTGGATAAACGTTTCAAGATAAGAAAGGACACATTCATACCTAATTCTATTATTTCATTATTCAAATTTATATAAAATTACACATTTAAACAATAAATGGATGTTTAATTACAATATTACAACTCAACACAAATTACCATATTCATGCATATAACATTTATGCATGCAACTGATAGTATAAAGGAAGATAAAAAAATATTAAGGGAGTATCATTTCTATATCAATGATGACCGATCACATTGTACAGAGTATGTGCAAGGTTGTTTTGATAAGTTCTATGGATAGTTGACTTAGAGGAAGATTAATTTCAAATGACATTACATTTGGTCAGATAAATGCACATCATAATTCAAGAATGCATAGATGTTTTATTGGTTGAGTAGGATGCATGTTACCACTGGTGTAGAACATATTTGGAGTTTTACTATTTTTCATGGAAAAAAGGAGCATGATGGTGCTGTAACATGTTTAAAAAGAACCATTGTAAGGGAGGATTTAAAATATGACAATGTTACTAATTTAATTAATCCAAAAACTATGGTTGACTGGTGTAATGAGAACATATGTCATGGTGGTCAAGTAAACTATACTATTTTTAGAAATTGTTGGTTAATGGAGGAAAAAGACTTGGAAAATTATGAGGATTGTATGAATCTAATAGGTTCAAGTAAGCTCCACTCATTTCATAGCTCAAATCTAATTTCTTGGACAATTTATACGCAACACTTGGCATGATTTTTTTCTACATTCATGGACTTTATTTGGAATGAGTGTGAGTCACAAGAGTGGGTGGATGACTAGAGTTCCAAACCTCTAATTCCAATAACCACATATCAGGTTCCACCAGTATTTCAACTTATTGACATGACATCCTCACATGACTTTAACCATATATCTGATCTAGTACAACCAAGTAGAAGATTACTATTTATGTATTATTTATTCTCATAATTTATCTTCATAATGTCATTAAAAAGTGTTTTTTATGATGCAAGCCATGTTTTTGTAGCTATTACATATGAGGACAATGAAGAGAGAATATATTATTACTTATGTTGATGTGTAGATAGAAATAAAAAATTGACATCTTCGGTTGTAGATGGAGAAAACATTAACTATCCCAGTAGGTCTATGGTAGTCACTAAAACTTGGATTCAATGTTATCTTATAAAAAATTCAAATTTATGGTTGTTTGAATACTTTGAAACTCATAGGAAAATTATACACTATTCAAATTTGGTTCTTGCAATAAATAACATGGGAGGCCAAAAAATAAGAATCTATGGAAAGTTCATGAATCAGACCATGAAGATATTATTTATACTATCAATATTAGAGTAGATCCAAGTGGTTCATTAGATTGAAATGTGTAGGTATATTGAATTGTAAAATATAGATGTAATCAATTTTACCAAATGTATTTGATTGTATAGGTATTACATGCATAAATTTCATCTTTAATTACTTATTAACATTATTTGTAGGTTAGTGGTGTCAAATCAACTTCCACCTTCACATGGTTAGCACTGTTAGTAAAGAATTTTATATTCTTGAAGCTAAGATAAGCTTATTAAAATTACTTGGCATTTTTGCACTTCTAAATAATTCCTCATGACAAGTTTATTTCTCCTTGTATCCTTGAAAACATATTTTTTGTCAGTGTTTCTATACTCTAAAATAGTAGTGAAAATGCACTTACAGGTGGAAGTGGTTATCATGATGGTTGGAACATGTGTTAATTCAAAGTAGTAGATTTTCACCTGCTAGTCCCAAAGGTAAAGTTCCTAGTTGGAGGTCAAGAAATTGTCTCTTCACTACCAAAAATTTGCATTTTAGGACCCTTTATTGCAACTTTTGCAATGGATTTATCTTAAAGGTGATTTAGAATAGATTCAAGGTAAAATTAGAGGACTTTCCCATACACATGAAGGATATTATTGTTCCTCCATATGAATTATAATTTTTATTTTATGCATGCCTAAAATTAGGCTAAAAATCAACATCTTTCTTGTATTGGGAAGGGCATTCTTAAGCCTAAAATGGGTGGTGGGTTTATCATTTGGGAAACATGGGAGGACAATAACCTATACCTAGATGTTATTTTCCCCTCTATATGTGTTGGTATTTCCATTTTTATCCAACAAGCACTAAAAATTGAGTTCTTGGATTATAGCTTCAACCTTGACAACATTTTTTGTCAGTGTTTCCATGCTCTAGAATAGTAGTGAAAATCCCTTTATAGGTGGAATTGGGTGTCATATTAGTTTTAAAACATGTAATTTTTCTATATAGACATTTTTTAAGTGGTGGATTTACACTTTCTAGTCTTAGAGGCAAAGTTGCTAGTTGGAGGTCAAGAAGTTGTCTCTTCACTACCAAAAAATTGCATTTTAGAACCTTTTAGTGCAACTTCTACCATAGATTGATATTAGAGGTGATTCAAAATTTATTAAATATGGAATTAAATGAATTTACAATTCACATGAAGGATATTATGATTCTTCCATAATACTTACAATTTTCATTTTATACATGCCTAAAGTTAGGCTAAAAAATATAATCTTTCTTGTATTGGGAAGGACATTTTTGAGCCTACAATGGGTGGTGGGTTTGTCATATGGGCCAAATGGGAGTATAATAACATAGTTATAGATTTTATTAACCCATATATATGTTTTGGTAGTTATATTTTTCATCCACTAAGTACCAAAAATTGAGTTCTTGGACTATAGCTTTAACCTTGATAACATTTGTTGTCAGTGTTTCCGTGCTTTGGAAAAATAGTGTCAATGAACTTGAAAGTGGAATTGGGTGTCATGGTGATTATAAAACATGTAATTTTCCTATATATATATTCATTATAAGTCGTGTATTTTCACCTATTGATCCCATAGGCAAAGTTACTAGTTGGAGGTCAAGAAGTTGTCTCTTCACTATCAAAAATTTACATTTTAGGACCCTTTACTGGAACTTCTATAATATATTTATCTTAGAGGTGATTTATAATAGATTAATGATTACATTATATTAATTTAACATGAACATTATATATCTTATGTTTCCTCTATATGACTTAAATTTTTAATTTTATGCTTTCTCGAAGTTAGGCTAAAAATCAACATCTTTCTTGTATTGGAAAGGGCATTCTTGAGCCCAAACTGGGTGGTGGGTTTGTCATTTGGGATATATGGGAGGCCAAAAACCTAGTCCTATACATTATTCACCCCTATGATTTTTTTTGTAGTTCTAGTTTTTGGCCAACAAACACCAAAAATTGAGTAATTAGTCCATAGCTTTAACCTTGACAACATTTATTGTCAGTGTTTTTATGCTCTGAAATAGTAGTGAAAATGCACTTAAAAGTGGAAGTGGATGTCATGGTGGTTTCAAAATGTGTAATTTTCCTCTGTGTGTGTGTGTGTGTGTGTGTGTGTGTGTGTGTGTGTGTGTGTGTGTGTGTGTGTGTGTGTGTGTGTGTGTTTAAAGTGGTGTATTTTCACCTATCGGTCATGGAGGTAAAGTTACTAGTTGCTAGTTGGAAGTAAAAAGGGTCTACATGCCAAAATACATATCCAAATGACCTGAAACTTGGTAATATTGGTCTTAATGACCTAATATAACAATATATAATCTTTTTAAGGTAATATGACAAGTATAATTTCTATGTATATTTTTATAGTCATCTCCATGTCTCATAATGGTCACTATTCATGTAGGCATAATTTTTTGAGTTTTAAGGTGTGTTTGAGAGTTCCAAGCTTAGAAAAGTATTAAAGAGTATGGTAAGATGGTTTTAAACATCTTAAACACATTTTAATGGTTTTATCACTCCAAAATTCATTTAATACCCATGGGTAGGCTCAAATCCCCATAGTCAGTTCAAAGGCATAAAGGCAAAGTTTGTTCTTTGATTATTGGAAAGGTATTATGAAATGTTTTATATGTCATGAATATGTTTTCAACAAAATAAGATCATTGGGAAGGTCTAATTGGTCCTTTGGAGAGTATGTATAAGGCATGGGAAACCCTAGATTAGTAAGCTTTGGGCATTTTTGAGAGATTTAATCATGGAAATTTAATGAAAATTTGTAATCATCCTCCCCTATACATGTACAAGGTGAATCAAAAGGTTTTAACCTAAAATTATATGGATGTGTATGGATTTTATGACTAAGCATTTATAATAGGGATATTTATTCCTAAATGAGGGTAGGCTAATGAAGGAAGTGATAATTAGAGGTGAAGTTAGGCTATGAAATTTCACATAGACATGAAAAAGAATAGAGTGTACCTATAAATACACTTATAATATCTTGAGAAATCATAACATTATTCTTAATTTATTATAAGTGTCTAACTTTTGACATTATCCTAACAAGTTATTCTCAATCTCATGAGATTTTTAATCTTTAAGAGTACTTCAAAATCAATCATTTATAACACTCTAAACATAAGTGATTCAAACAAGATTTACTTCATTATTTTTCTTAAATATTCATGTAAAAAATAAGAATGCCATGTATGAATTTCATATATAGGCATATAATTTAAATAATACATGCATTACCATATAGGCATATAAAAAATTAAATCATGTCTAACAACATAGTATCTAATGTTGAGTGAATACATCATATACTCATCTACAATGACAAAAATGCATACATTGCCATATAGGCATACAAAAAGGTACATCATCTACAACATCCTAATCATCAAATAGTCTCCTTGTCTTTGACTTCTTCAAATAATACTCTCCGTAGTATGCCCTAATTATAGATGGAGATATCTTTAATGCCTTGGATTGCTCTAAGATTCAGCTAAGGGTACTATGCTCATAGCTCACTTGCAGCTGAAACTATTCAAATACAAAAAATATTATAAAATTAATAAGTATACATAAAACCAAGTTAATAAACTCTTATTTTAAAATATAATAAAAAATAATTTAAACATTCACCTACCTTAATCTCATGGCCCTCCTAAATTTGTTGTTGGCACTTGACTGGGTCACTACTAGGAATATGAAGAGAAATTAAGTGTGTTTGAGAAAAGAATGAATGAAGATGTTGAAGAACATGAAGATATAGTCAATCATATTATTTTTCAATTTTAAATTCTATCTATAAACCTTAAAGATAAAGAAGATGAATATTCATGGTATATGATTGAAAATGAGTCATTAAAAGCTGAGTTAGAAAAGACATCTATTAAAATAAAGTCATTTGTGATGTTTGAAAAGAGTTCAAGTGATATAAATAGCATTTTGAATATTTAAAAGCATGATAGTGATATAACTAAACTTGGTTACAAAGAAGAACAAAATAAGTAATTCAATACAAGGTGAAGACTAATGTGAACAAATACAATTAGACCTTGAGGGTTAACAATCATTCATAGAATGAAGATATTGATAAAATGAACATAAATTAGATCAAATAATCAAATGCCATGAGGTATGACAAATTTAATGGTTATTAATACACTTTCAATCAATTTGGTTATAGGGCTAGAGAGTGTAGAAAACTTTCTAAGAATGAGTGGAATTATCAATCAAGTGGTGTAAGTAGGGTTGAATGCTTCAACAATCATGATGTGGGACACTTTGCAAAATTTTCTCCAAATAAACTAAGGCAAGCTGAATTTTATTTAAAAAGAATGGTTTGCTACAACTATGATAAGACTGGTCACATTTCTAGGTTTTTCAAGCAAAGGTTATCAAGTCAAAACAAGATTAATTAGACTCCTAGAGTGCAAGGAAGAAGTCTAGTTAACTCATGGAAACCAAAAGTGGAAAGTGTGAGTTATGATGATTTTGTAGGTCCAAGTGGTCTATTTGATATGGTGGCTAATGTTATAAGTGTTTAATAATTCCAATATTTCTCATTATCTACTCATGTTGTGAATGAAGAGAAAAATTTCAGGGAGAAGACCAAGATGCTAGTTGAGGCTAGTCCTAAGGTGTGTATAGATCTAAGTGAACATCTTATTATTTTTAAACAAGTTTCATGTGACTAACATCAGTTGTCAATGTTTAGTAATGAGGTATGTCATGAATATTTTTTTTCTCTATTTATTTTCAATTCAAGATTAGAAGAGAAGGAAAATGTTGTATTTTATGAGCAAGTTGTTTCTCTTAAGCCTAAGAAGAAAAAGAAAGTCAATTAGTTCTATAGCTACAAGATATATAATAAAGAGAAGGAATATGAGGAGTTATGGGAAACTCATAGTTTCACATTTTCTTAGGACATTATGGGTTAGTTTGTCTCTACCTATGCTTCTTAAGAGACATCTTTCTTATGGAGAAACAAGTATGTGTGCTCAAGGTGTATTCAGGGATTTTTGTCATAAAGGTCTATAGGCAGAGTATGGAGGTTTCTATGTGTCAAAATAGAATCAATTAATAAGACCTATTAAATATATCATTTTTTGAATAAAGCATGGAGTAAGGGGGAGATAAATAAGTTAGTTTTAAAGTCTTGAAGAACTATGAATGATGTGAGGGGGAACATATGTGAGAAGTTCTAGTCATGGTAGAGATATGAAGAAGTTTACTACAGTTGTGAATTCAAGAAGATTGATATGATGACTTGATCAAAACATGTTAGGTGATTTTCTAATGTATTGAATCCTTATGTATAAATAAAGTGGGAGCTTTGTAAATGGCCAGGTCCTAAGATTAGAGGAATATATAGTTGAATCTGAGATAGAAGGTATATAGGCAATTATGTTGTTTATTCATGGTTGGAGATGATCTGAAGGTGTTCAAATGGTTGCTAAACTTGAGTGTCTTAGGGATAATCCATCTTATTATTTTCAAGGTAAGTTCATATTTTTTGGTGTTCATGTATATTTTTTCTTCATAAGAGATATGTATGGTAAAGAAGAGTGTTGGTTTTTTAGCATGTTTGAGAAGATCAAAGGTAAAAAGTGGTATGAAAATTGTTAAGAGGATTTTGTATCATCTATCAGAGGTGGTCCTTTCATTTTAGTTATTGAAGTCTTTTTAGGTCCTCAAGATTAGAAGATGAGCACACTTTGTCATTATGTCAAAGGGGGAGAAAGTACTTGAAGAAAGAGACATAGTCTAAGCATAAGCTTTGTATTAGTGTTGAAATCAATGATAAAGGGGGATATTGTTAGAGAGTTGTCAATTATGTCTCTAAGGTGGCCAAGGATGTTGATGAGGTGTCATGCGTGCTATAATGATAATGACAAAGTGTTCTTCAATGTGCTTAAGTATTCTTGCATAATTATTTAGTGTTTGACTTAGAGAGAAATTTGGTGGATGTTATTTATGGTATGTAAATATTCTAGTTGCCCTATATGGTGTTATTAGTGCTTAGAGTACTTTTGAAAGTGAAAGGAATTCTTCAGAGTAACCATATGAGTGTTTAACTTCAAGTAATTATCTTTATAGATAAGGCTAAGTAAGCAATTTAATGAAATAATATTTCACATGTGTGAAGCTTTTATGAGATTTTTTATTCATGGATGGATTAATCTATGAATTGTGTTCATGTGGCTCAAATTTTAGGTCATAAAGTTGAGCATAACAAAAGTTATTATGGTGTAAAGTTTGCCTTTTAGAAATATTACAATGGTTTATATACTTAGCTAAATTTTTAAGAGGAGATATAATGGTGAGTGTTAAATATATCTAATGGTGAAAATTTAATCTAACATACGAATATCCAATGGTGAGTTTATGATCATGCAAATAGAGATCAACACTATATGTGAAGTCAATGTGTCAAAGGATACTCAAAAAGCATGCAAGACTGCCAAGTGGCTTGATCTCAAAATTGAGGATCAAAGATAAATAGTGTGTATTAAGTTAATAATTCAATAAGATAATTATAATTCACATGGTAATACCAAGTGGCATAAGATCATTGAGTCTGAGAAGTAGGGTCTATAGAAAGCATGCAGGGTTACCAATTGTCTCAATCTTGGTAGCATAGATCCAAGATCAACAGTGACTAATGCAAGGTAAATACTAGTATACTCTAGAAGATATTGATATAGTGAATTTGATATATATTTTAGGGATCATAAGATGAAGACACGTGTCTATAATATTTTCATTACATAATAATCATTAGAATTCAAATTAGCAAACAAAAATCAAACTATATTATTTGAGCTATAACTTTTGATTTTTGTAGAATTCATTGATGGAGTGAAAATCAAATTTGAAGAAGTATTCAAGGTTTATCCAAAAAAAAATTTATAAGGTCATAATGTTTGTAAAGTTATAGATATTTATCCTCAAATTTAACTATTTTTTTGTTCATGATGTTAATATGTACAGGACTATTGTTTGATTAAATTATGTTTTTGCAGAAGAGTGTTTTGGTAGATGTATTAATTTAGAGATGTCTTAGAGGTTGTATGGAGTGGACCCATGTATTTTAAATTGATATTGTGTTCTTGTTTTCCTTGATGGATTTATAAATGGGTAAAAGGTCTCCATGAGACCTATAATGGATACTAAGGCCTAATTGAAAGATGTAACTACTTAAGTGTGACCCATGGATGCTATGGCCAATATGTGATAATGAATTTGAGATATGTAGTATCATGATAGATTCCTTAAGGGATAAGGTGATTATTATGTCTATCCTAGAATTTTATAATCATAAAGACTCTATAAATAGTGAAAACCAACATAATAGTTTCTAGTCTTGAAGTGTATAAGTTGAGAGAGCAGAAGATAGAGACAAAGCAAAGAGATATGAGGGAGTACAATAAGTGGATAGACTAAAGGATAGAGTAGATTTAAGATGAGATAAGTAGTCTAGAGTGATACAAAAGTGGTATTTGGATGCATTTATTATATGAACAAGTTTGAGGGTGTATGATGAGTTAAAATAAAGAGTAGAGCTGAGAATGTGTGGAATTGACCAAAGGAGAGAACCTTTGGAAGAGAAGGTACAAGTCAATGAGTACCATAAAAGTGTGATAAATATTATACATGTTTATTTGATTAAGTTGATATATATGAATACATAGGTCATTAGACCTAATAATCCTAGAAGAGGTTGATTGAGAGAGTAAGCCCTATAGGCTATTTGAGAGAGATAGAAGGGTGAAGAAGAGTGAAAGTAAGAGAAGTCCATCATTAGGTGTATTATACATCATATCAAAGGTGGAGATCAGATCAAGGTATCTAAATGGTGATTAGGTGCCTAGGGGGTTGGTTCCTCCTTACGGGATGGTTATCTCACTAAATTAAGGTATGGGTGTTCCTTGATCAATTGGAATTGTTCTAAATTTAGATATTATTATTATTATTATTATTATTATTATTATTATTATTATTATCATTATTATATTGTAGTCCATTTTTTAGGTTCTAGTGGGTTTTATTCACTAAGAGGGTTTCCCGTGTAGATCTTGTGTTATGTGTGTGATCTTACTTATTTTTATTATTCATTACTATAAATGATGTGTATGCTTCATGAATGATAATTTTATTTGGTTAAGGGTTTGAAAGGATTGTAATTGAATTTTTGATTATTTATCATCATTGATTCACCCCTAGTGATTGTACCTCTAACACAAAGCCAATGACCCAAAATGCTTTCCTCATGGGACATAGGGCATATTAGGGTTAGGGTGAACCAATACCATTTATACAATTAGGAATATGCATGCACTAGGTATTTCATTTAAATAAAGTCATAAACCTTAATTATAAGGGAGGTTACTTGAAATGTTTGACAATTTGGTGCATAAATCACCTTTATCCCTAATGGAAATGCCAAAAAATATTGGCCCAAAATTTTATTAGGGGGTAAAAATTGTGAATTTTAGTCAATAGTGTTGAACATGGTCATTAATGTCTTACGTTTTCATTGATTTCAAAGAGAGCATGAAGTACTAGTGCATGAATGACAAAGTAGTTGCATTTGATGGTTTAAAGAGTTCTTGCTTAGTTAAGCAATTGATGGATGATATTGATGGTCTAGACATATTTTAGAGACCTTATAGGGTGTTATTATTTATTTAAGTGATTATAAAAATGAAAGAGATTCATCAGAGCATTCATATGACTATATAGGTTCAAGTAGTCATCTTGATAGATAAGGTTGAGTAAGTAGTTTCATGACATCATATTTCACTCGAGTGAAAGTTTCAAGAGTAGTTTAATACATGGATGGATTCCCCTATGAAAGGTGATCATGTGTTTAAAATTTTAGGTCATGAGGTTGAATGTAGAAAATTTTATTAAGGTATAATTTTTGCCTTCTAGGTAGATTGTATTGGTTCCCATACTTAGCCAAATTTGCATTATCAAAGATCTAGGGTGAGCGTTTAATCAAGAAATGATGATCTATGGCAAGTAATTAATATGAATAGATAAGGACCTAAAAAATCACTTGATCTTTTTAGGTAGTGATCCAATGGTGTGTTTCAAAGGATTCTCAAAAGGCATGTGGGGATGGTAAGTGGTGGAATTTCATTGTAGACTAATTGTAGGTATGTAGAAGGAATGTGAGGGTGCCAAGTGTCTTAATCATGGAAACATAGATTAATGATCAATGGTGAGAATTAAAGAGTTAAATTCAGGATATCTATAATGATATAGATAGAACATGATTGATTAAGTTTCCGAGGGAAATGAGATGAAGACATGTGTCTATAATGTTTGCATTACACTGTGACCATTGGCATTTGAATTAGCAAAGGAAAAAATTAGTTTGTAGTATTTTGATAATATATTTTTATCTAGGATGAATTTTTAGGTTATGTGAAATTAAATTTTTTAAATGAATTCAAGGTTCGTCTATAAAATTTGATTAAAAGATTTGAATGTTTGTACAATTGGAGATATTGAGCTCCATTGTTGATTGTGTGTTTGACCATGTTCTGCAAGTTCACTAAGAAGAATAATTGAGTTTTTATGGATAGTATTTTGATGTTACAAGATGAAATATATATTTTAGAGTGTTGTAGACTCCATGAGGACCATATGTGTGGATTATAGAGGTTTGACCAATCCATGTTCAATGTGAACAATTGTTGAGAAGTTGACTATGCTTATTCAATACACTGGCAATCTAAGTGACCATATGGAAAAGGTAAGTTGAAGATGTTATAAGTAGATTTGAGGAATAAAGTGAGTATTTATATGTTATATAAAGTATAAAATATTTATGATAATTTATTTTTTTCATGATTTACCTCGATCAATTATGGAGAGTCAAAATATATTGACTGCATTTTGATTATATATGACCAATCTGAGTGGTCATTTTGAGAGAGCTAATTTGAGTGATTAGAGCCTATGTTGGAATGCATAAAGTACATATAGGTGTTTAATAGGTGTTTAATTTTTCACTCATGTGATATAATAATATGGATATGTGAAATATTTGAGTTGTTGCTTCAAAACTTTGAGACTATGTTTTCTATGTTTGAAGGCCTAAAGAGTGAGAAAACCTAATTGGTAGGTTCAAGTGTTGAGTTGGTGTCCTAGGTGTCATGGAATCATGATGGAATTATAAATGGTATATTATAAATATGTTTTATGTGTTTAAATAATTTGTAGAAGCTGAAAGTGGCCCAAGGAGTTGAAGTTGTAACGTAAGGGTGAGTAGGCCTAATTGTTTTAGGTCTCACCAAGACCTAATGATGGTTTGGGGCTAATGAGGCATTGGAAAAACTAATGAGTTTGTGGTTATTACATTTATAATGTATTAATAACTATTTAAAATTTATAATAATTATGGTAATCATATGTTTTGACCAAGATGGGTTATACCAAGAGAACGGTATAAATACAAGGTATTGTTGGCCAATTTGTGTGAAGTTGTGAAAGTGTTGATTTAAGAAAAGGAGAGAACCTTTGAAAGTTAAGGTAGATGTAATTGAGTACTGACATAGAGTGAAGAATATTATTCATGATTTTCTTATCAATTTGATGTATGAAGACACATAGGTCCTTAGATCTAATGAGCCTAGAAGAGGTAGTTTGAGTGAGTTAGTCCTAGAGGTAGCTTGAGAGATATTAGAGGAGAAGAGTGAATAAAAAGGTGGTAGTCATTAGTTTAATATTATAAATAAGTGTTTAATATTACCTATTCAAGGTATAAAATTTGGTGCTTAGTTGCCTATGGGATTGGTTCCTCCTTGTAAGATAAAGCTTGCTAAAGGTCTAGTTGTTATGGGTGCGCACCTAGTCAAGTGGAGTAGCTCCTTGTGGGATTGGTGTCTCACTAAACTAAGGTATGGGTGTTACTTTATTATTTGGTGATGTTATAAATTTTGGATCTTTTTATTATAATATTTTAGTCCATATTTTAGGGTTCTCTAGGTTTTATTCCCTAAGAGGGTTTCCCACATTTATCATGTGTTTTATTCTTGGTCTTTTTTTATCTCCCATGTTCATTATTGAATGATGTGTATTATTCATGATTGTATGTGTTGAATGGTTAATATTTTAAGTGATTATTAATTTTAATGAATATATAGCATCATTGATTTACCCCCTAGTGATTGTACCTCTAACAATTGGTATCAGAGTAGGACCTTCATTGAAAGTTTAACCACTTGAAGGTGATCCAAGGTATAATATGGATAAGAAATTTAAGAAAGATAATCAAGAGTTGAAGGATAAATTAGAGGTCACTTATGCATATCTAAAATCAAGTGAATAAAATTTTAATTAGTGAAGGTGAGTGTGATCAAGAAGAATCTTAAAATAAGATCCTGGCCTCAAGCTTTAAGTCTATTAAGGATGAGTGTATCACGGTCAATAAGGAGCTACAATACTTGAAGTAAAGGTTAAGATCAAAAGGTTATAAATATAAGATCAACATTATTGAGTATCAATTAAGAGTTATAAAGAATAATCTAAGTTCAAAAGAGGAAGAATGTAGACATCTCAAAAATCAGTTAGAAGAGACAAATACCAAGTTGAGTTCAAATTATGGTGAACATGATGATTTGAAGTCCAATATTGATTCTATAAATATTATTTAAGATAAATCATGTAAATTGAAGGATTACATGGCTAAATAAGCTAAGAGGGACAAGGAGACCATCCAAGATCTTGAAATTTAGTTAGAGGCTACAATTTCAAGTATGAGAGCTCAAGAGGATGAGAGTGTTAAATTGAAGACCGAACTAGATTCATTAAAGGATGAGCATGAGAAATTTATTGTCAAGGTAAACAAGAGTAATAAATAGTAAGAGAGGTTAGCTCAAGACAATAAGGTGAAAAGACTGATTAGGTAACTAAATGCTATAAGGTATGAAATTTCATTTCATGGTCATTGTTTTGCATGTAAGATTTTTAGTCATAAGGAAATAAATTGTATAAGGAAGAGTAGCTGGTTGGCTAGAACTATGCTAATATAGTCTACTATAATTGTCATGGCATGGGACATATTAATAGATTCTACCCTATAATGCATGGGAAAAGACTAACCTAGTTATGGATACCTAAGATGGTTAATATTTAGCATAATGAACCTAAGAGACAATATGGTATATTTGTTAAGCTTCATAACATTCATTAAATATAAGGTATGAATGATGTTATTTGTTTTAGTTGTCATCAAGTTGGTCATATTGAAATATATTTTAAAAGTGAGCTCTCAAGTCATAATAAGGCTAATGGACATCTTAGAATGCTCAAGAAAGGTCAATCCTTGGTATGGAAACATAAGGAATTAAAAACTAAGAAAACTAATTCAGTTGAGTTGAAAGATCAAGGTGGACTACCTGCTAAAGCAAAAGAGGAATCAATTATGATTAAGGTTTAAAAATTCCAAGAGAAATTTTCATAGATGTTCATAGAAAAGGAGAATAAAAAGTTAGTTCAAATTCAGCTTAAATAAAAGACCAAGGTGTTAGTTAAGGCTAGTTTTGAGGTGTGTATGCATACAAGTAAACATCCTACTATTGTTAAACAAGTTTCATGTGAAGAACATTAGTTTTCAATGTCTAGTGATGAGGTATTTCATGAATATTTATTGTCTCTATGTATTGTCAATTCATTATTAAAATAAAAGGAGAATATTTTGGTCAATTCAAAATTTGCTTCTCTTAAGTATAACAAAAAAAATAACTATTAGTTTTAGATGACCAAGGAGGAGAATAAATATGAGAAGTTATGGGTAACCCCTAGTTTGACATTATTTTAGGACATTATGGGTTAGGTTTTCTTTATCTAAGCTTCAAGGAGACACTTGACAAGCAAGAGAAATCATGGTGGATGCCAATTAAGCTTTGGTTGATGTTGTAGGACAATAATATCATTTGAAGATGTGTTTGGTTAAGGGGGAGCTAACTCAATTAGATTGAGTGGCTTGAATAAGATGAGCATTATGTGAGGGGGAGCATATGTGAAAATTCTTTAGTCATGATAGAAGTGTAAATATGTCTACTAAAGTTGTGAATTCAATAATACTGATATGATGACTTGATCAAACTAAGTCATGTGTTTTGACAATGTATTGAATCCTCATGCATGAGCAAAGAAAGATTGTGGGTTATATAGGTATACATGTATAAGGATCAGATAATCCCATGTTTATATTGGTGTATGTCAAAGAAAAAGTGATATGAGATGGAACATCATGTTAGGGAGAGAGTTCTAAGTTCTGTGAGTCGTTTATCAAGTCCAAGGATAAAATAATTCCAAGTTCATATTGATACATTTCAAAGGGGGATAAATTGATTCATATTATTGAAATAATGTATGTATCATTATCATATTAAATAGTATTTTAATTCCTACATGATGTTAAGGAATTATTGTTGGTATGTTGAGGAAGAGACCCTTTATCATTAATGTCAAAGGGGAAGAAAGATTATAATGAAGAAGTTAAAATTAGTAAGAATAATTATGAGGGTATTTTCCCATAAATGAAAAAAGGGGATATTTTTTAGCATGGTCATTGATGTCTTAGGTTGTCATTGATGTCAAAGATATCATGAGGTAAGTTGTGTGTGTTAGTTTAGAGAGTGTTTACTTAGTTAAGCAATTGATGGATGATATTTATGGTATGGACATGTTATAGAGGCCCTATGGGGTGTTATGAGTGATTTTAGTGATTATGAAAATGAAAATAATTCATCAGAGCATTCATACGAGTGTTTAGGTTCAAGTAGTCATATTGATAGATAAGTCTGAGTAAGTAGTTTGATGATGTCATATTTCACATGTGTGAAAGTTTTAGCAGTAGTTTCACACATGGATGGATTCCCTTATGAAATTTGATCATGTGGTTAAAATTTCAAGTCATGAGTTTGAGTGTATAAAATTTTATTAAGGTGAAAAAATTGTCTTCCAAGCAGATTGTAGTGGTTCCCATACTTAGCCAAATTTGCATTATCTAAGATCTAAGGTTAGTGTTTAATCGGGTGATGAAGATATATGATGACCAATTTATTTAAATAGATAAGGATCTAATAGAGCACATGATCTTATTAGATAGTGATCCAATGTGTGTATTAATTAAATATGTCAAAAGATGCTCAGAAGGCATGCGGGGCTAGCAAGTGGTGGAAGTTTATTGGAGACTGATTGTAGGGTACACATAAAACATGTGAGGGAGATAAGTGTCTTAATCATGGAAGTGAAGATCAATAATAAATGGTGAGAATTAAATATTTAAATTTAATAAAATTATAAGTATATCTATGGATCATATTTGATTAATTTTATAGGGGACACAAGATGAAAACACATGTCTACAATGTTTGCATTACACAATGACCATTGGCATTTGAATTAGCAAAGGGAAAAACCAATCTGTATTATTTTTATAATATATTTGATCTAAGATGAATTTTAAGGTGTTTTAAAGGAATTTTGTAAAAATGATATCAAGGAACATCTATAAATTTTTATTAGAATATTTGAATGTTTGTACAATTATAGATATTGAGCTCCATAGTTAACTATGTGTTTGACCATGTTCTACAAGTGACACGAGAAGGATAATTTAGTTGCTCTTAATAATATTTTGATGTTTCAAGATGAAATATATATTTGAGAGTGTTATATACTCTATGAATACCATATTTTTTTATTTTTTATGTTTTACTAATCCATCTTCAATGTGAAAAATTACTTAGAAGTTGATTGTGTTTATTGAATATACTAGCAGTTTGAGTGACCATGTCACAAGGGTTAGTTGAAGATATTATGAGTAGAGTTGAGGAAGAAAATGAGTATGTAGATGTTATATAATGTCTCAAATATTGATGATAAGTTATTTTTTTCATGATTTTCCCCTGATCAATTATGGAGAGTCAAAATAGCTTGATTGTTTATGACTAGTCTGAGTGGTCATTTTGAGAGAGTTTATTTGAGTGCTTAGAGCCTATGTTGGAATTTATAAGGAAAATTTAATATGTCCTAAAGATTTCACCCATGTGATCAAAACATATTTCCATGTGAAACATTTCATTTTTTTCTTTAGAAGTTTGAGACTGTGTTTTCTATGTTTAAAAGCCTAAAGAGTGAGGATACCTAATTGGTAGGTTTAAGTGTTGATTTGGTGTTCTAAGTGGTATAAAACCATGAGGGAATTAGAAAAAATATATTAGAGATAGGTTTTATGTTTTAAAATAATTGGTTTAATCTTAAATTGGCCCAAGGATTTAAATTTATAACATATGGGTGAGTAGGCCTAATTATTTTAGGTCTCACCAAGACCTAATGATGGTTTTGGGATAATGAGGTATTATCAAACATAAGGAGTGTGTGGTTGTTAGATGTAACATTTATTATGACCTATTTAAATGTTATAAAAATTATGGTAAACATCTTGGCTAACCAAGATGGGTTATACCAAGAGAGTGGTATAAATACAAGGCATTGTTGGCCTATTTGTGTGAAGTTGCACAATTGTGGATTCAAGTGAAGGAGATAAAATTTTGAAGAGAAGGTAAAGGTAATTGAGGAAAAAACATGAGTGAAGAGGATCAATAATTCTTATCTAATGAATTTGATGTAGGAGGACACATACATCATTAGACCTAATGATCTTAAAAGAGGTAGTTTGAGTGAGTTAGTATTATAGGTAACTTAAGAGAGACTGGAGGACAAGAATGCAGATAAAGGTGGTCATCATTAGTTGAAGAGTAGTAATAGGTGTTTAATATGATATATTAAAGGTAGTTGAGTGGGTTCTTAATTACCTATGGGGTTGGCTCCTCCTTAAAAGATAAATTTTATTAAAGGTATAGTTGTTGTGGGTGCTCAACTAGACAAGGGTAGTATCTCATTGTAGGATTGTTGTTTCAATATATAAGAGATGGGTATTCTTTGATCTATTTTTTATAGTCTAAATTTTGGATTTTTTTTTTATATAACTATATTCCATCTTGTAGGGTTCAGTGTTTTTTATGCCCCAAGAGGGTTTACCGCATATATTATGTGTTTTGTGTTTGATCTTTTATGTTCATTGTTATGAATGATATGTCTGCTTCGTGATTGTCTATGTTTAATGGTTAAGGTTTTAGAATGTTTGGAATTGGATTGAATGTCTAGCATCACTAATTCATGCCTCCCCCCCACCCCCCACTCAATGATTGTACCTCTAATAAATAGTGTGGCAACTAAGCCCTTACATTAGTCAACAATGTAGGGACAAAAATGGAAAAGCATGAAAAAATCTATTCGTAGATATTTACCACAAAAAGTTTTTTTATTGGGGGTTTTATATTTTTGATGGGAAAACACAAAAAGGATATAAAAAGGAAATGAGGTGAATGAAGGGAATGATGAAAAATAGAGAAAGGAAAGGAATAAATTGAGAATGAGATTTATCTAGTTAAACATAGAAGATACCATGATAATCTTGAGAAAAATGAAGGATGAATATAAGTAACTAAACATAGAGATGCACTATAATCACCCAAGAAGGAGAAACATTTTGCTCTTTGAAATATCTTCTTTTTAAATGGGTGGTAAAGACATAATTACACCTTTATGAGTATAAAATATACACTGAGATGATTTTATGATACTGATAGCAAAACAAATTCAACCATCCCATATTTATCTATAAAATACAATTAAAATATTAATTAAACCCCACTAATATATCAAATTTGTATAAATAATAAACATATATTATAAAATAAATTATAGTATGTAATTTACACATTAAGACTAATTGATAATAGTTATGACAAAGTTTCAAAATAAAATATTTGAATACAAATGGATCATACACATAGTCATAATTTATGAAGATAATCTAGACACAATTTATAAATATCCTTCTTTGCATTGTTCTTTGTTGAGTTGTAATACAATCTTGCCTTCCAAAAATGTCTTAAAGTTCTATTGTTCAAAAATCCCTCCCTCTATATACTGATCCTAACACTCATATTTTTAATGCAAGAAGGTGTTTATGGTGTGTAACCATGATTTTTTCATTATAGATAGTGAAAAATTGATATTACAAAAATACACCACTTAAGTTATGTGAAGGTGTGTTAATGCAATTACACTGCATGTAAAATTTCAAAAGAGAAATTTCATGACTTAAAAAGTGTAGAGGTGAAAATATGATTTTTGTACCAAGTGAAATTATGACTTTTGAATTACAAAATTAACATAGTGAATTTACACAAATTACATTTGTGAGTTTGTACTTTATACTTATGATATTTATACCAATATCTACATTAAGCCTTTCCTAAATTCAAAGATTTTTTTATTGATAAACCATCCACACTACATGACTATATTTGGAAACCAAGCACTTGTAGATTTATTTAGCATACCAATTGTCTTTTCACATTATATGAGAAGTTATATCATGTAGATAAATACATACAAACCATTTTCAAATATACCACTTTCTATTGGTAAAATTTAAACCTTAAATTACTTTAAATTCATGATTTCAACAAGTAAGACTTCTCCATATTTTGAATTGTGATTAGAAGAAAAATTAGGCCATCTAATGGTGAAAAAAACCATGTGCCCAAACTTCATGTATGCATACCACCCTATTATCCAATAAATCCCATCACTATCCTCAAATGTCATTGTGTCGTGTGACCCTAAGAGATAATCAATCATTAAAATTATGGGGAAAGACATTTTTCCATTATGTCTAAGACATTTTATTTTTATTACCATTATAAATGAAGGATTTTTAGTGGAAATATCTTTTGAAAATTTAGCAAAAATTTCCCTATTTGGACTCAACATGCCTTCACCAACATATGGTTTAAATTTATTCTTGAATCTACCTTAAGCATTGATCTAAGATCTATCATTATTTAAATGAAAACAACACTTACCCATCCACATAATTTGTGCCTTAGTCTCCATGTTTGAATCAACCTTGATATTTGAGCCATTACAAAAGTATATCATTTTTTATTTTTTACATGACATCTCAAAAAATCTTTCAAGTCTTTAGTAGTTTCCATAATGAACTCCTACTGCATCCCCAACTTGACAATTATCTTTGAATAGAGTATGGGAAACACTTTCACCACTTTATAAAATACAATAGACCTTAATTTGTGGTTTATTTTGAATCAAAGACCCATTTTCATCAAATCTTCATCAATGATCAAGTTATTTATTTTTAAGTTTCATCTATGAAGGAAAAATTAAACTATGTCATTCCATTTTCCCATTCAATATCTAAAATATTTGCTTCAATCCATGAACTAAATGATCGGCCCTTCTACTTATATATTTCTACATATCATCCCACTTTAAACTATGATTCATAATCCATTTCAATTTCCCTTTTGAATTGGACTTGATAATCAAGTTTGCATTTCAATTCCATACACTACAATATATAATACATTCCATGCTCTTCCATAGTTTGATGTTTTCTTAATGTATATTAGTTTATTCCATTAATGAAATAAATAATTACCTTGACCTCCCCATTAATCCTTCATTGGGATAGTCATCTTGTTTATGGGAAAAAACATTAAAAATTTGAATTGTTAACTGATTTTTCAAAATTTTATAAACTTTGAACCTCTTTCTACTTTGGTCTGTATGACCTTTTTTTTATTATGGGAAAAAATCAAATAAGAAATATGCAATTTTATTCTTTTATTTTTAAAATGGTAAATACCACATGCATTGCATGAACATATGACCTTTTGGTTGGAAAAATAAAACACAATGAAAGTTAAAATTCTACTCTTGATTTTTGTGAATTCTCTCTCCTCATATTTCTCCTACATGGCCATATTTTATCTTCCCTTCTCTCATAGTCTTACAACATCATAGGAATTTCTTCCCATCTATAAGAAATTTTAACTATGTTTTTTTCCTTTTTTTTCCTAATTTTACTTAGTAATTATATGATTGTATGACCTTTGACAATAGTGCAAGAACAAATTAAATTTTTCATTTTTGGTTTTCACTTCTCTTATTAGCCGTATAGTTTATTTTATCAGCCAAAACAAATTAAAATTTACTTATTATTATTATTTTTAATTATTCAACCTGCATCTCTTCCTTTAGTTTGGTTATATGGTCTTTTCTTGTTAAGAGAAAAAAGCAAAATAAATTTAAAAACCTCCTCTTCTAGATCACCAATTTCACCTTATAGCCAAAAAAATTCAATGTGTAAGTTTTTTATATTTATTTTCTTTCACCTTCACTTATCTTATTGAGGTGTATAGTTTTGGATTGGAGGAATAATAAAATAATTTTTTTTCTTCCCTTTTAATTCCCTACTTCATTTTATCTTTGAAAATATCATTGAGAGATTTTACATGTAGCTTCAAAAGCTTATAAGATAAGAAGTTTTTTTTTTTTTTAATAATTCAGTGAAGAAATAATGGTATTTGCATGAAAGTTTAAGAAGTTTTAAATTGGAAATGAAATTTACATAGAGTTGGGATATAAAATTGTAAATTTCATGGTTGGGGGAAGTGTAAATCTTACATGCACAACAGTGAAAAAGAAAGATTTTATTTGCACGACTTAGGGAAGTGATAAAACAAATTTACACAGCCTAGGGAAGTGATAAAATGATTTTTTATGAATCGGGAAATATCCAAGGAAATTTCATGGAATCAATATTTCAAAAAATAAATTAAAAATTAAAATAATTAAAATTGTTTCATTTTGTTTATTATTTTTTAATTTACATTTGAACTATGTGAAAAATAAAAAATGCAAATTACAAAACTTGTAAAAGTGTCAAGGAAATTTTACACCATTTGGGGAAAAGAAAATAATATTTTCATAGCTTGAAAAAGGTTTAATGAACTTTTAAAAATTGTGGGAAAGCCAATGACTTTTTACACGAGAGATTTTTAAAGTGATTTTGCATAGTCCAGGATATAAATTGTTTTTCTCATGATTTTAAAATTAATTAATTGAGTAATTAAAATTTTAAGATTTTCAAAATTTGGAAATTTTAATCCCAAATAAAAAATTAGCCAAAAAGTCAAAATTTTGCCAATTTTTTAAATCTCTAAAAATTATGACAACAAGCATAAGAAAAGATGAAACTACTAATAAGTATAAGATGTAGTTATGACAAATGGTATTTTTATATAGTAGTTACATGATCATTTTTATCTACAAGAAAAATTTATTAAAATTCCTTGGTTCTATTAAAACCACCACTTTACGTAAAGTGGTGATTTTACTATCAATCAAAATACAAGATGAGGAATGGTTTAAAATTATTCTTTTCCTAGGAAATAGTTCATTTGAAGTATTTTTTAGGTTTCAATATAGAAGGTCATATAAAATCATATATCATCAGAGAAATAAGTGATAAGTCTTGAAGTTGGGTTCTCATTATAGTTTGCAATTTTGTGCCCTTTTCCATGTTGTCTCATTATTTCCTAACTATGAGTGGTTGTTTAAGTTATGTTGGATCACTATAAAGACTATAAGGAGTGAAAATTAGTTAGGTGTGAAAGATTTGGATTGTGTAGTAATGAAATCTCTATAAATGAACGTTATGTTCAATAGTAACCTATATAGTTTTCAAATTACATAGTGAAAGGGGAGATAAATTCTCCTCACCCAATAGATTTTCTCCTACATTGGGTTTATATAGTTCATATAGTGTGTTCATATCATGATTTAGATTATCTTATGCTTCCTTTTTATGTTTAGAATGATTTACATTTCATTTCCAATGATATTTTAACTCAATTTAGCATTGAAAGTAATCTAGAATATTCATTTGTAAATCATATGTAAAACTCGGAATATATGATCCATGTCAGTAAAGATTAGGGTGGAATATCCACCTAATTTAAATATTAGATTTACTTTCTCACAACTATATCCATTTATTCCTTGTATATCTAAATAAAAAATATCCTTTCATGTGGTCAACAACAACCATATCTTCATTGTATTATATTAAATTTTTGAGATCTCTCATAGTCCCCATATTTCCATTTTCCATATTTCACTTTAGGAAAACTTAGTTTAGAGATGAGATGGAAATCTATTCTAAAGTGTAATTCTAGGAGTATATAAGCTTCATAGTCCCTAGGTTATCTTATTTAGTGGCTAGGTGTAAGATATCTTGTGGTATTCATATTATAACCTATTATTGGTATTTTGATGCCCCATGGAGGGTGAAAATATAAAAATACAAAACTTTCATAAGCTAAGATATCAAAGTAAAAATTAATAATAAAAATAAGAATAGAAAATCTAAATTGAAAAAATATTCCAAAATTCAAAATCATGCCAAAATAAATAATCATATCATTGGCATGCCCCTATCCTATTTGAATCTTAAATAACACTTTTGATCTAATTATAAAGGTAAGGTTCATTTTAGTGTATTAGGAGAGTATATTGGGTTAAAGTGTTTTACACATATACTATTAGTGTTACCTATTTTCTCGTGCAATTTTCTAATATTCATAGTCGATTAATGTCTTTGTAAGGGTCTTGAGGAACAAGGAACATGTTGTGGGAAGTTAGAATATTTTTGTATGTGTCTATCCTTCATGGTTGTATATATAAATCACTTTTTTTCTCAATTAATGATCTAATAAATTAACCTTGAATGACCATCTAAACCCCTTTTATTAATTCTTACAATCACCCCATAAGCATATCAAAATTCCTTATTGTATCCTTTTAAGATATATTGTATTGAATGAAAATGTCATATATATATATATATATATATATATATATATATATATATATATGACATTTTCATTCAATATTTGGTTTTTTATGTTAATTTTTTAATTTTATGAATAATAATTTATCATTTATCATCATTATTATTTTGGGTTTGTTACTAATATATTATATGTAGATCTTAATGGTAAACTATGAAGTAAATAAGGCACCCTTAGTAACTATATATCATGAATAAATTGCTCAAAAAATTGCCATTAGAAAATATAAAAACTAGGTAAGTTTACTCATAACAACTAGGTAATCTAACTTGTAGTAATGGATGTAACAACTAAGTTACTCTTAAAAACTATAAGTAACCCATAATACCTACTATTAATTTTTTTATTATAAATATGATAAATATTTGAAGGTTTGATCTAAGGAGTAATATGATTCCTATTATAAATGAAAAGGTAAATTCAATGTTAGAATTACTTATGATCATTATTTTTCCATTGGACCATATCTTTGATTACATTGTAATGAAGGAACAAATTATTTTCCTTTTGTATCCTAGTTTCTATTATTTTTTGATTGTTACATCTATTATAGTGATGTGTAGGTTGTTTTCATAATTTATGCTAAATCCATAAGGTAGTGCATACTTTATTTTTAACTAAAACATCTAAATAATAATTGTTCCTCTGTATTTAAATATAAATTAACATGGCATATGTTAGCAAGTAGCAAGTAATAAATCTTAAGATAGAGTTAGTAAAAGATTGAGAATCCTATTATAATAAATTTATAATTTCACTGTAGCAATATAATTATTGCTATAGGTTCATTAATGCAATATAAGTGAGCTAAAATACTCAATTGTAATAAGAGGAAGTTATTGTAGCATAAATATAATTGACACAGGGTTCATTTCAGAAGAATTATGATAAAGGTCCCATCCATTAGTATCAATTAGTGTATGCATTATGTGTATGAATTATTCATTATCTAATTATAGTATATGATATTTAGTATTATGTTTGATTCCCCATATAATCATTTTTTATTTATATAAGTTCAATTCAATATAATGTGAGGAAGATTCAATTTATCCGTAGATTTACTTTCCTATGATTTACTTTCCATGAAATAGAGTTAAGTCATTCACGCAAGTGTGTTACTTTTTTTAATCAATTGTGTTTCCCTATACAAACCTTTAATCACATTAAATCTTGAAAGAGACTATGGTTGCATGTATAGTGTTGATAGCTTTTCAAATACATGCCCTAGGTTGATAATTAGTGAAAGTATAAGTATCAATAAATAAAACACTTACCCCTTTGATGACTCTATTATGTTATAATTGATACTTATTGGCTCATGTTTAATTAATGGTTTGATTATGATCACCATTTTGGCACTAATTCTAGGGATAGGTGTCCAACATTACTATCCTATGAGGTTGAGTTAGATTTCTTGATTTCTATATTAACTTTCCTATTTTTTAGATTAAATTTACTTATTTAAAATTAATATTTAAATTTCTACAAACTAAATTAACCATAATACATTTTCACTCCTATAACTAACCATGTTTAGGATAAGGCAAAAAAAAATCAAAAGAATGGTTGATTGAATATATGTAGTGTGAGAGGGATCACACATGTGCATTATTTCCTAATAGAATATTTTTCTACAAGAGAAAAAGTTGAGGCATCACCTATATTAACTATAAGTCACATTAATATAGTTTTATCTAGTCTACCCTTATCACCTAAAATTATATCATAAGATGCAACAACTAAAAGGTTCTTGGCTCAACAAGTCAAGTAATTTAATGACAAGGTAAAATAATATTTTCATACCCCTAAAACATATATCCATGTGGTAGTACCAACTTATCCACCTTATACTCAGGATTTTGATATTTATCCCCATTTTAATTCACCTAAAATATTCTCCAAAAGAGTATATTGAGCCCTTATAACCCAAAATATGTTTGAATCTACAGTCCTAGACCTATCCAAATAAGATGACATACTTTTTGAATTTATAATATAATTTACAAAATATTTCACTCCATTTCCTCAATATATAATATTTTCCTCTCCCCTAAAAAATCCTATATCCATAATTCATTACATTCCTTGGGCTAAGAATGTTTACAAGTAATTTTAAGATCAGGTTGTAAAATTCACCAATGCATGAATGGTTCAAGGAAGCATTGAAGACATGAAAAATAAACCTTGTCATTGAATCAATAACATTTGAATTTCCTATGAAAACCCCCACATGTAATTCACCCATGAATAATATTCCCCTTTGAATAATACTTAACTTCAAAGTAATGGTAAAGACACTGACATGTTCTTTTTTGAGTTTGACATCTTGTGTTATAGTTATGACTATATTCAAGAGGCACACAAGGTAAAATGATTTCCATATACTATCAAATATTCAACCATTTTATGGTTAATGGGACTAGGAAGAATTAACTAATGGATTGAAAAGATATGATGAATAGATTTATCTCCAAATATCATGATTACTATAGAGGGAAATATTTTATAATGGATTAAATATTTTAGATGTCAAAAAAAGAGGAGGAACTACTAGATGACTATGTGGAAAGACTTATGTTTAGTATCCAAAAATATAAATAGAATAATGAATGGAAAGTATATTAAGATAATATTTATAAAAGGAATCAATGTGGAAAGATTAAATTAAATGTATCTCATAAGTAATGGGGATGTTTCAAAAATATCATTTAATGATATCACTCACATGTGTAGAGATTAATCCATGTCAACAACAAAGAATACCATAACAATAAATCATTCACATCATCATATTCCAATACCAATAATGGGGTCTCATGGATAAAATTTAGTAACCTAATATTTTATATGAATTAATTTATTATCAATGGTAACCTGATACTATCCAAAACAAAATTTATAACCCTATACCAATTGGAAAAAATCCAACATGAACCATGGTAGACAAAAATAATAACTATTTATGGTACCCACCCTCCAATCAATGGCAGTATCTATGGATAAAAAATCCACCTTAATTTATCCAAAGTTTTAGCTATAAAAAATCACCCTAAATGCAATAATAGAAACAACCAATGTTAATTCCAAAAAATCCTACTTAAAATCAAATTAGAACTCTTCAATTTCCTACCCAACCTATACCTAATCCAAACAATATTTTAGTTAAACTAACATATTATAATGAAATGATGGCATATCTAACTTATTTAATGGAGGTAGATGAAGTTCAACATTATTCAGGATGAATTCTCCCAAACCCCACCACACCCATAATAATAAAACCTTTTGAAGAGGTCTTTGACATTGTAAGTAACCCATAAATATTTAATAAAGTCTCCACTCTTGAACCAAGCACATACACTAGTCAAGGAGTCCTAAAACCCCTCCTTTTTCTTTAGAATCTAAACCTTCTAAAATAAGAACAAGAATATTATATTTATTTAATATGATAACTCAAAAA
>JARHVA010001285.1:2492500-2530000 GCA_037957365.1 Torreya grandis | reverse complement strand
AATATGGGTTTTGATGGAAAATATCTTGGCATAAATTTCCAAGGAATGATTAATCCCATAAAAGTTGAGGAAAGACCTTGTTATATAGGTTTGGGATATGTTAGTGGTAAAGGAGAAGTTGGAGAATTCTCCAAGATAGTTGAAGAAAGAAATTATTTTAAGAAAAAAGAGCCTAAGCCATTAGCTCTTCAAAGATAACCCATGAAATGAAATAGAACACCATCACTCCATGATGGTGAGAGTTAATTCAAAATATAATGAAGATAGGGACAACATTTCAATCATAGGAAAATCATCGAAAAATAATGGAACACATCTTCAAAGAGAGATGAAAATCCCAAAGGGGGAAGTAAAATGTTTTCCCATCATCAAAATATTAGAAAGGATAACCCTAAAAGGTATGGAAAGGCTAGGTATTTCAATGTTTACTTTGATTATGATAAGAATGGCCCTGTAGCATTAAAAAAATTGGTATGCATATCCATGTTATTTGGTGGAATGAATAACCATTGTAAGGCCATATATTGGAAGAGGAAGTCCATCCTAAATAATTCCATGCTCTTCAAGAGGAAGGATACTCATTTTAAATACCAATATCCAAGTCAATGTGTGGAGAATGGAAATAAAGGATTATTAATAAAGTGGGAAAGAATTTTTACACTCATTATAGTCTGAGTGTTCATTGGATTGAAAAATCTTGGAAGCTTCATCTACAACTTCATCCAAATAATGGAAAGAAGTAATTTATGCAAGCACCTAAAAGTAAGGAGGTTATTCAAACCCATAAAAATAAAGAGGTAGAATATGAAATAGTTTGTCAAGCATAAAAATTGAAAGAGAAAACCCATAAATAATCCCACCTATCCATATAATATTCCAACAATAGGGAGCAAGCCAAAGAGGATCATCCACCATATTGGATGGGTAAGAGATTATTTGGTTTCATGGATAGAATATTTGTGTAGTTGAGTTTAATTTAGCATGCTTATGTATCACATCCAAATCACCTTTTAGGTTTCCATTATTTAAAATAATTAATGAAAGTAAACATGTGTATGAGTAAGTGTGGAGGTAGATCACTCATTCAATTTGAATATGGAGTAGCCATCCAAGTTGAGAAGCACATTATGAAAAACCCATTATAAGAGGTTCTATCATTTCACATTTTGTATTATCATGTTCATGTTGACATTCATGTTTAACGTGTTTTTCTTACCACGTTTTTAGAATTTTTCAATATGGGTAAAGAGGCACACCATTGAAAGATAACTCCAAATAAAGGTCCTTCAAGTTAGACAATCATTGAGAGACATGTTGGTATGTTGAAGTGTACTTACAAGAGGGATATGATGGCCTGAAATCAACATGAGAATTTCTTCCATGGTGAGTATCACTCAATAATAACACAATTATTTTATGGATTTATGTTGGCATTCACTTTTTTCCAGTGAAATGTGATTTTCAATATATGTGTAATTGCTTGTATGCACATTTTTTAAAGATGTAAATTTGAAAAATATTTGTAAATTTAGATGTGTTTACGTTCCATGTATGTTGCATCAATTATAAGACCCCAATTAGGTAAAATTATAAAATTGGTTATCTATTATAACACCACTTACTTATTATGTAATGTTATTTTCTACTCTTATTGAGAATGTTGAGTACCAAGGAGAATGTAAAAAGAACGTTTTAATAGGAGAGCCTCACCTTAGCATACAAGTAGTTATATGAAGTGGATAAGAGAATATACTTAGAATAGCATAAATAAAATAATAGTGTATAAGGTTATTTGGTGGAGATGAGAAGGATTCATGAAATCTCTTTGTAACCTAGGTTTGCAGGTGTTAGTTTAGATAGTCATCCTCTAAGAAAGGGAAATAAATTAGACTCATATAATCATGAATCAAGGTGAGAATAGTTCATTATATTGATTTAATCATAACTTACATGATGAGTTTTAATATGAGGTTGTTATTGATAGAATAGAGGAATGAATCAAACTTTTGGTGTTCCAAAAGATTTTCAATGGGAAGGAGTAATCTAAGAGAGTCTCCACTAGGGACCAAACTAGATGGTCTCAAATATTCCCAAAAATATGTGCACAACAAAGAGATCATTGAGATATTTACAAAAAAAATTGAATATGGTCAAACATATATCTTATGTGAAAGTTATGACCTCTTGAAGGTGGAAATAAATATGAAAAAAATAAGATAGTGCTAACATCATAAACTAATTGTACCTGTACAACCTAACATGCAGACCAATCATAGCTTCAACATGGCATTCAAAAATATTGACCATATGATATGATTTCCAAGGTAAGTTCCACATAATACATGGTCTCATGACCAAGTTACAAGGGATTATGTTTATCTATTTAACCTATGCATTTTTAAAAATTGGTTTATTGATTTTGTTAGCCTAATAGATCCAACATCTAAAAACAAGAAGTACATATTGGTATGCATCGATTACCTAGCCAAATGGTTAGAAGTAAGAACCTTAACACATGAAAGGAATGTGAAAACATAAGATTTAATTTATGAAGTGATGTTCAAAAAGTAATAATTTATGAGGGGAATAGTTACATATTAAGGAGCATAATTCATAGCTGATTTGGTTGCATCTCTTGTCTAAGAGTATGAAATCAAGTATAATAAGTCTAATCCATACCATCCACTATCTACTATCCAAGTGGAGGTCACAAATATTTAATTAGAAAAATTATATAAAAAATAGTAGATGTATATTTTTGATATTGGTTATCATACCTTATGGAGGCTATATGTGTATACATAACCACATGGAAGACCAAAATAGTATTTACACCATATGAGATGTTCTATGGTAATAAAGAGTTTTTACCCATAGAGTTTTAACTTAAAACTCTAAGTACTAACCTTTAATGTGACATATGCCTATCATAATCATAAAACAGAGGATTATATAACTCAAATTCTTATATTAATCATTATATTAACTTTCAAGGCAAGCCTATAACAAATAAAAATTATTCATAAAAAATTGAATCAAGGGGCATGATCAGTTCATCAAAACATGGCATTTTTAACTAAGAAATTGAGACCTACTATTTCACTCTGAGTAAAAGAAATATAAATGGAAGTTGTTGGTTCCTAGTTATACACCTCATACACTTAGCCTTGGACACTTGAGATAAAATGGCAAGTAATGATGAAAAACTTGCTAGTATGTCATTGTAGCTATGGAAGGGTTTGGCATCAAGATTTAGACCAAATACATAAAATGATTGAGAATAACCTACAAAGTGTATGGTCATCTCCCTGATACTTTTGGCTCTTCCAGAAACAAGGTGAGAGGACCTATGGGTTAGCTTTCTCACATGGAGAGATTTTGTAATTTAACCTCCATGGGGATTTTAGCACTAAGAACAAATATGACCAGGGCATAAAAGAGTTTGTACACTACACCCATGAAGGGTTATCATACAAAATCCATAAATTCACTAAGTCATATAAAAGATACTAAAGATAGATGAGGAAATGACTACAATCTTTATTTTATAAAATATTCAACAACAGGGGTCGAATGGAAAACTATAACATTGTGATTCAAAAAATAAAATGTAGACACATGTTAAGTATATGATATTTATGCATTTATAGGAAAATAACACTTATAGTATGAAAATGATGTATTATTTATAGGGTAAGATAGGGTAGGACAAGTTATATTATTAAAAATAAGGAGGGTGTGTGTTGGTGGTGTCCAAACAGAAGGGTATCTTGTAGTATTTCATGATAATATTCCTTAGTAAAGATGTAGAGAAACTTTAGATGTAAGAAAATGATAAATACCAAATGATTCCTAAGAGACTAGAACATACACTAAAACTAATATTTCAAATGCTTTTCCCTATCAAATCCATAAAGCTAGGGTGCGCTAACAAGTTATTCAATAACCTATCTTGAAGAAATGAAGAAAGAGTTTATAATCTAAATCTATGCTCAAAATGACAACTAGTAGTGAGCACGAACCCAAAAGTCCAATCATCAATTCTTGTAAAACATGTCAATGAACTTCATTTATATTAAAAAAAATAACCACAAGCATTTTAATTAACTTGAAAATAAATATTACACATTAATATTATAAAATGCTGCCATGGGGAGAAACATGGTGAGATTACTCTTTTGACAAGGGAGACATAAACATGCTCTCAAAGATTGATAATGTATGTATAGCTACAACCACCTTAGAAAGTGAGATAAAATATATACATATAAATTGATTCCATAAAAAAAAATTAGAACCTAGAATTGGAGAAAATGAACACTTAAAATAATGACATATAACCTTGAATAGAGGAAAAGCCCCATATTTACACATTTTCAAATCTGGGATTAGGTCACAAATTTCAAAACTACAAAATAAACTTTCAATTCTACCAAGATGCTTCCATCTAGTAAATACCCTTTTCCATGGTTGATATCCTCATCCATTTGTAAGTAAAATCATAAATCTAATTGCCTCAGCAAAGAATGATGAAGATATGCAAAAAACTCTTTGATCTCTTGATTGGAAATACTTTCACATGAGATGGAAGGATAATATTCATGGTAGAGGGATGAACAAACTTTGTCTTTATGTAGAACTACCTGAAGATGCCCTAGACCACTTACACAATTAGAAACTCTAGAATAGATGCCCTCCCTCTCATGTACACCATTGAACATCTTGATCTTGCAATGATTTCCTAGGAATATTATGGATCCATTTCCCTTTGAATGATCTTCTTTTGAGTGGCCCACTTTGGATTTGCAAGCCTATAATTTCTCTCCCATGGAGGAAATTATAAAAATTCAACAATGAAACAATACAAAAGACTTAGGTTATTTTCAACTTTTCACCTTTTAACTCCAACTTATTTTTCACATTTCACATTTTGAAAGTTTTCCTTTTTCACATCTAGCCTTTTTATGCTTCCCTCATATATTTTTAAATGCAAAAAATTCATTATTTTCACTCTCGGGGTTACCATGCCTCATTTGCAAATTTTCCAAGTCAACTTGCTACCAGTGGTGAAATCTCAACAAATTCCTTTATACATGATCCTTGAATATGATGTATATTCCTATGTGTCATCACCATGTCATGTTTTCTCACCAATATCTTTGATTTATATTTACCTCAACATTACTTGTCTCCATATGTGGTTGGACTTTTTGTTCATCCATAGAGCACTTCACTAGCTACCACATTAGACTTAATTAGGTACTTGTAAGGATTAAAAATATATAGCCCACTTTATTAGATCTAATCTAGGAATGTGTCACTTTCTTATTGGTTCTGAACCCTTTGAACAATCTATCTTAGCTCATACTATTGGATTTGCTCACCTGAGAAAACACATGCCATTGATATTGATCCAAAGGATAGAATGCCATTGGTTATATATAGGTCTTATACCAAAATGGTGTCACTTGGAAGCTCCATGGGTTGATTTTTGGATTTATTGAATTGTTTTGACTTAATATGTACCATAGATTGGATTGTCTATACTTGAACACGTACCATCAATCTCTGGGAATGTGCTTAATCTTTAGGCTATGATCATGTAATAATTTTCAAACTATGCTCTCATGCCATTATATATTTTAATCTAGTCAAATGTGTATCTTCAGATTACAATCCATGATATTGAGAGTGATGTGGCCCTTGTAAATAGTCTCTATTACTTTGAGTACCATTGCATTACATGGTGGTACCGTATGCTTCTTGACCGTTTGACCTATTTTGTTCTCTATTGAATCTTTGATAGGGTTCCCAAAATGGTGACACTTGTCACCATCCTGCTTATCTTAGGTATTTGTTTGAAACATTGGTCTTCTATGCACCATCAATTGGGATCTCTATGGTTTTTCCATGTATCATATATTGATGGGAGCCTCCTCAAATTTTAGTCATGCCCCATGACCTCAACACTTATGTAATTTGGGTGAATTTATTTAGAGATTTTATTCATTGGGCATTCTATCCTTGGCATTTCTATCTTGCAGCAACTGGGTCTTTGGAAGTTTTGGAATTTTGATCCATGACATTCCTATTTTGGCTTTTCTTTATCCTTGGTACTTTTGCTTCAGTCTTTTATTTAGGAATTTTGTTTAATAGTAATTTGGTCAAGATAATTGTTTCAAAAATTTTGTCTAAAATAATTTCTCCTAAGCATATGAGCTATTTTGCACTTTATTTTGTGTGAGAATTTCATTAGGAAAATTATTTTAGACATTTTGTTAGAAAAAATTTCAGCAAAGCAACTGAAGCTTTACACTTTTATTGAAAGATTTGAACTTTAAAAATCTTTTTGAATAGGTAAAATGATAGAAGGAAATAACATTTGGAATTTTTTTCACAGATAAAATGCCCACAAGAATTTGGCCTTCAACATTTTTGTCTTCACTGGGATAATTTATTTCGACATTTTTTCTAAATTATTTTCCTCGAAGAAATTGATCTTTGAATTTTTCTTGAAGAAATTGAACTTAAATTTTTCTCCAAAATAACTAACTTTTATTAGGATTTTTTCATGGGAAAAACACTTGAAGGGAAAGTGCCCTTGGGAATTTTTATGCAGGAAAATTTATTGAAGGAAATGGACCTGTGAACTTTTTGTCATGAATAAAAAGTCTAAAAAAAATAAGCCTTCAGCCTTTTTGTGGAACACTTTTACTGAAACATTGAATTTCTTCAAAATTTTTATGTGAACACTTTGCCTAATGAAAATAAGTATTTGGATTTTTTGTCTAAGATAAAAAATATTGAAGACCTATTTTTGTCAGGAAAAGTGTTCATGCATAATGTCTAAAAAATTCTAAGGGAAAGACACATACACCAAGTAAAGACAAAATTAAGACTTAGCCAATTTAACATGAACTAGACCTTAGAGTGAACATTTGAAGATAGAAATTGGGTTAAGGACTTAGGTATTAATACTTAATTGAATATGGACTTAGGAATTTATAATTTACAAGGGCCCAATTTATTTAGTGAAAATTTGAGTACTAACACTAACTCTCACTTGGGGATGCATACCCCCTATGGTTGTGTAAAGAACCCCAAAATGTAAGACCAAGTGCGAATCCATTGGGCCATAGATTCAAGACTTAACATTTTGCCAACAATACTCATTAAGGATCAACAAAATAATGGTAAACTAGATAAAAATATATTGGGAATATCTAAAAATTAACACATAATAGCAACACAAAAGGAACATGTACAAATAAGGCCAAAAATAGAGGGAAAACAAAGTGATGAAACAATAAAAGACAAAAAACTATATAAATTATAAACAATTATAGATGGAATTAATCTAGGAAGTGCTTTATATATCTACCATAGATTGGTAATTCCATTATTTCACCATCTAGATCTCTCAGGAAGAAAGTGTGTTCCCCAATCTAGCAGTCACTAGAAGAGGGACCCACCCACAAGGCATCAAATTTTCCATGTTTGCCCTTTTCTTCATGCATAATATCCTAAAGTAGATCTAAATCACCCACTCAAAAATTCCTTAGAGAAACCTTCCTATCAAATATCTTATTTAGATTCTCCTTGAACATGAGGTGTCTCTCTTGATCTTGTCTTCTAATTTCATCAAGCTCAATAATTTGGTTCATCTTAATTTCATAGTGGTTAACCTACTCATCATCCTCTAGTTGTTACATAAGCTAATAAGTTGGAAACTAAAAATTCACATGAAAAACTACTTGAAATCCATAAACAAGATCAAAAGGGTTTTTACTTATATCTCTCTTAGGCATGATCCTATCAAACCACAAAGCAAACTTTAGTTATTCACCCCACTTTTTCTTATTTGCTTCCAATGTTTTAATGATTTTGAGCAAGTTTTTATTACTAGATTTTACTTTCCCATTCCCTTGATTATTGTAATTAGAAGCATAGATTAATTAAATCCCATAATCTTTACATAATTCCACTAAAGTTTAAACTTTAAAACTCAGGGATTTATCATCAATAACTTTGACAAGAACACCAAATCTACAAATAATCCGATTTAGCAAAAAATCCATAACCACCTAGTGTGTTGATTTATTTGTATAGATTGCGTCAACCCTTTTTTTGAAGTAGTTAATTGTAAATAGTATCCATCTATGTCTAGTGCTTGATGAATTAACAATTTCTATAATGAAATACATTCCCCATTATCTAAATGGGCCTTCAATGATCATGAGTTTTAAGGGAAGAAAACCTAAATCTTTCATCCTCCCAGCAAAGGGTTGACATGTATCACACTTTATAACTTTATGAGTAACATCTTTGAACATGGATGGACACTAATAAATATCTCTTAAAATTTTATAAGTTGTAACCTTGGCTATAAAATGACCACCACACACTCCACTATGGAAGTCTTCAATTAGGTTAGTAGTCTATTCTTCCAACACACATCTTGGGAGAACCCCATCTACTTTCTTCCATGCTAGTCCATTCTTAGTCAAGAGGTATTTTTGGGAAATAAGATTTAGAGCTTTTCTTTTATTCTTGTCCAAGTCAAGGGGATAATAAAAATCCCAAAATTAAACTAAGAAACAAACACTAATTTAATTTTGATGTATTGAGCGAATTTTTTTATGTCTCGAAATAAAATAAAATAGTTGTAAAATAAAATCTCAAAGAAATTCTTAAAAATAGGCTTGTTAGAAATTCCAATAGCAAGCAAAATTTACCTAACACATATTCGTATGTGTTTCATTAAAATTTATGCAATACTACTAGTAATGCTAGGCTTCAACATCAATACCCATGTAAGTAATAAAATATATCTCGATACCATGAAGACTTGCTAAACTAACTCAAAGAATCATCAATATTAAAAACATTAGTTTTACCTTAGTAAATTGTAAATTTGTCTTTACCATAATCTTGGATAGACTCATCCCTCTTACTAAATTGGTGGTTTGAATATCCATGTCATACTCTTGTAACTTCTCAACCCACCTGCACGTCTTGATGGATACTTTAGTATGAGTTAAGATGTCCTTTACCATGGGATGTGGGATATAAGCAACAATCTTCGAACTCAGAATTTATGGCATGAACATCTTGACATCTTTTAAAAGAGTGAAAAATTGTTTTTCCATGATGGTATAGTTCAGTTCAATACCTTTCATAGATTTTCTAAATAAATTTATAGGCTACTCATGACCATCTTCATTATTTTATAATAGAATAAGAACAATATTATATGATTTAAAATATAATATTTGGAATGAATTTGTGTAATTAAGGTTGGCCAAGATAGGAGTAGAATTTAAAGCTACATTGATTTCACCAAATCCTTGCATGGACTTCTCCTCTCACTTGATGGTTTGGTCCTTCAACATGGAAGTAATAAGCAGAGTAATCTCTAAAAAAATGGACACAAACCTCCTTACAAAGTTAACTTATCCAAAGAAATACTAAATTCCTTTCTTAGACTCTAGGATAGGCACTTTATCAATGGATTCAAACCTTTTAGGGTCAATCATGACACCATATTTGGACACTATATGTCCCAAAAACATGGCCTTTTGCACTCCAAACTGACACTTCTTGGGATTAAGTGAAATGTTAAACTACCTGCATCTGATAAACACTTTTTCTAGATGCTCCACATGTTCTTCTCTAGTCTTGAAGTACATGGTGATATTCTCCTGATACATAGTAATGAATTGGTTAATTAACCCTATAAAAGTGATTTTGATAACTCAATAAAAATTTCACCAACATTCATTAACCCAAAAAGCATACTCATATATACATACATGCCCCAAGGTGTAGTAAATTTGGTTTTATATCTCTTGGATTCCTTCACCACAACCTGGTTATAACATAATAAACCATCTAATATGGACAACATATCTGATCTAATAACACTTTGTAATAGGTTCTTCATATTGGGTAGGGGATAATTATCCTTCAAAGAAGCTTTATTCAAATTTTGGAAATCCACACACAAGCAGATGTCACTGTTCTTCTTTCGTATAGGGACAAAATTTTCAACCCATGATGAATACATAATGGGATGGATGATTCTACCATCCCTTAGCTTCTTTAACTCATCCCACATTTTAGTGACCAATATGGGGTTAATAGGTTTTTGATTCTAACTAAAAGGCTTGTTATTAGGTTGTAATGAGATGATGTGCTAGAAAAAATCTTCCTTATATGATTTTAGCTCAAAATAAGACGATGTTAGACAATCCTTATACCTCTTCAATAGTTTCATGTAAGCTTGATTTTCAACTACAATTAGGTAAGTACCTAGATAAACCTTTCTTGGATTATCATGAGAACCCAAATCAAACTCAGTCATGTCTTTTAAAATAAATAAATCTCTTGATTTGATTATATCATCTTCATCAAAATATGCTTCTAAACTTACCAATCCCCTTAGGAGAATGTTTATCCTTAGCTAAATAGTATCTTTCCTAAATAGGGGTTCTTTCCCATCAGAAACCTTAACCATTGATTCCTTGTTTATGAGTTGATCATGGAACTTCACCTCACAATTTGGAAACCTCTTAATTTTGTCATCATCATCAAATACCTACCAGTGATGAACATTATCTAGGATTGAAGGCCTAACAATTACCTCCACCTGATATTCAAAATGAGGGCTCATATGTACAATATCAAATTTAGCACCTAACCCTAAAAGTTTGTCAGCTTCTTCATTGAAACTTTTATCATAATAAAAAATATTAAATGCATCAAAAATTTCAAGAAAATACAAAACACCATTAAAATATTGTTTCAACTTTTTTTCTTAGTGGCATAAGCATTACAAACCTTCTTAACCAGTATCTTAGACTCACCCTTGATAATCAATCTTTTAATTCCATATTCATGGGAAATCTACAAGCCAAACAAGAGTGCTACATACTTAGCATTATTATTTTTGCACCCAAAGGATAATTGAAAATAAAACATAAAACATTTACCATTAGGATCATATAAAATAACCCCAACTCCATTTTTAAGATTGGAGGAAGCCCCATCAAAACACATCTTCCAAATTGCACAGTTTTTGATAGGTTAAACATCATGAACAATAGTTTATTCACTAGTTTCAACATTCCTAACAACATTGCCCAATTCAACATCTATATAAAATACTTCATTCAGATCATGTTTTGGATCTTCAATTAAATGTAGCATATTTGGGTCTCTATAAAACTTGACCATCTTACCCTCCAATGGAATGGTGGTGTAAGATAAGTCCATCTATATACTTCTACCCATGATAGTATCCCATTTACATGATAGAAACATCCCCCACTTAGGAAGGTAATCTATAACCACCATGTCTATATTCAAATACTTACATGGATGCACTACCAATTGTTCTACCAACCCCTTGACTTATCTAAAAACTGGAACCTCTCATGAGTCTATGACATAACACTTACCAAAGGATGATTTAATACTAACTATGATTTAATTTAGGACATCTAGGGGCATCACATTATAATAATATTTGGAGTCAAACATGAAGTTTTGAATGATTAGACCATTGATCAAGAGAGTAGTATAAACTAGATCCACATTCAACTAACTTTCTACCAATGTAGTCCCCAAATAGGCCTCTAAAGCAAGTTCAATAACCTATTTTGATTATTCATCTTCTTATGGGGGTGATTGAGGTAATAAATATCCATTCATAGCAAACCTATCACCAAATTCCAAGTACTCAAAAACCCTCTTCCTATGTTCAAGTATTCATAATAATTTAACAAGTGGCATAATGATTTTTATTTGACTTAATACCTAGGCCATATCACACACACTATACTAAGGAAGAGGTGTACTTGGTAGAAGGGTAATAATACCTTTAAATAGGATGCAATCACTTAAGGTCTGAAGTGGATTAGGATGGGATGGATTTGAATCTTTAACAATATCCTTCAAGGGTGGATTTTATTTAAACTCATTAGTACCCTTAGGGATACTAGATAGTATGGGTACTTTATTCTTGGATGGATCACCTTTAAGATTAGAAAATTGGGAAATGGGTGTAGGATTCAAAGATTTAGGGAATACTATAGTTTTATTATTATATTTATTAGCATCCCTTTCCCTTGTATTTATAGGGGTAGTGTCTTGAAGAGTAGTGGCCTGATATTTTCTTCTCAAGTGATACTCCTTCTCTGAAGAAATTGTTGCATTAATTAGTAGGTACCTATACTCAAGTGTTGTAATTCCCCCATCATATTTATTAATCATCATAGAACATAATAAATAAAAATCATGAATGGGAAATTCATATGATTATGACATGTTAATATCACAAGCAAACTCAGGAGTTGGGACACTTACCTTTTCAACTACACTCCAAAATTGATCAATAATAGTAGTAATCAATAATTCTATGGACATAGTCAATTAACATTAGGAGATATGAAAATTGAACATAAAAATCTCATCATCAAATGATGAAAATTCAATTTCATCTGCATCGTCACCAATTAGTTCAACTATATCACATGGGGGATATGGAATGAAGAATGTTTTACACCAATAAATATTAATGCCATAATCTACAACATTCACCTTGGCATTTAAAATAATAGGTACTTCTTTTCTAGCTCCTTTATTCTAGTTTTTATCTATTCTTTATTCATGTGCAAGCTACTTCCCCCTATCATTATCTTAATTGTGGAAAGCAGGCCTTCTTTATCTTTGATTCAAATTTGGATCCCTTTATTTTTTGGTAGGAAAATGATGGATCCCTTTATCATCTCTAGCCAGCTTTTATGACATTTATTTGACAATAGAGGCCAAAGTTTTGACCATCTCTTTAATATTGGTTGTCTTAGTGGACTATGGCTTTTAAAGATTACCCAGCTTAAAATTATCTTGTTTGTTCATGGGATTTCCCACAACCTTTATGTTATTCTCAATTTGGATAGCCATAGGAGGGGATTCAGGGTGTGAATGATATTAGGGTGTGAATGATGTGGATTTGGTGAATTAGATATAGGAGGGGATTTAGTTTGTTGATAAGGAATTGGGTAATACACAAGATTATATGTTTCATAATTAATAGGAGATCTCTAATAGTCCTCAATAATGGGAGAGTTGATAAAGAGTTTAAGATTATTAAAATCTTGACAACCCTTAACATCTAACCTCTACCCTTTAACAAGATTCCAAACTTGTCTCCCTCTTCTTTGAGGAATACTTAAGGGAGATATGAGTTTATTTGATGTGTCACTTTTAAAAGATATCCTAGTCCTTCTATCTTTACAAAAAATAAAATACTTAAAGCTAAACTTTAGCAAAGATAATTCAAACTAGGCACTAGTCTTCTTGAAACTAGATTATAAAATAGAGTCACCACAAGAATTAGAATTATAGAATAAAACAAATAACACATTAACTGTGATACTTGCTAAAAATGCATTTTGTTGAAGTTAATGATGAGATAAAGAATAAATACACTAAAATATTCAAAATAAAGTTTAAAAGGGATAAAACACCTTCCAACATGCAATCTTAATAGTCCTTTGTAATTAACAAAATAGAAGTTAATTATCAAGCCTCAAATCCTGACACGTCCCCAGTGGAGTGTTATGATGTTTATGGGAAATATAGTCAAATTAGTGCAGTAACAATAAGTAACTTCATAACATGAAATACTTACACCTCTTTGCAAGAGTCCCCATCAACACACAAGTAACTAAGATTTTAGTTTAATCCTTAGAAATGATGATAGATGAGTGTTGGTTCCTAATTTTACACATCATACATTCAACCTTACACACTTGAGATAAAATGGCAAGCAATGATGAAAACTTGTTAATATGTCATTGTAGTCAGGGAAGGTTTTGTCATCAAGATTTAGATAGAATGTAGAAAATGACTGAGAGGCACCTACAAAGGGTATGGTTATCTCCCTCCTACCTTTGGCTCTCCTTAAACCAAGGTAAGAGGATCTATTGGGTATCTTTCTCACATGGAGAGATTATGAAATTCAACCTCTATGGGGATTTTTGGCACAAGGAATTGATATGATAAAGGCATAACCAATTTTTCACACTTCACTTAGGAATGGTTATCACATGGAATGCATAAAATCATTAAGTCATATACAATCTACTAAAGACAGAAGAGGAAATGAGTACAATCTTCATTATATAAAATATTCAACAATAGGGGTTGAATGTAAAACTATAACACTATGCTTCAAAACACAAAATGTAGACACATGTTAAGTATACAATATTTATGCATCTACAAGTAAATAACACTTATAGTATGCAAAGGGTGTATTATTTAAAGGGTAGGACAAGGTAAGATAAGTTAAATGATTAAAAATAATGAGAGTGGTATATTGGTGGTTTCCAAACAATAAGGTATCTTGTAGTATTTCATGACAATATTCCTTAGAAAAGATGTAGAAAAACTTAAAATGCAAGATAATGGTAAGTAACAAATTATTCTTGAGAGAATAGAACATACACTAAAACTAATCTTTCAAATACTTTTCCTTGTCAAATCCATAAACCCAGGGTACCCTAAAAAGTTATTCAAAAACTTATCCTAAAGAAATGTAAAAAGAGTTTATAATCTAAATCTATGCTCAAAATGACAACTAGTAGTGATCACAAACCCAAATTTCCAATTATCAATTATTGAAAAACATATCATTTCACTTCATCTACAGGAAACAACAAAGAGCCACAAGCATTTTCATTAACCTAAAAATAAATATTACACACATCACTATTTTGAAATGATACCATGGGGATAAGCATGGTGAGATTTCCCTTTTGACAAGGGAGATATAAACATGCTCTCAAATATTTTTAATGACTATACAGATGCAACCACCTTAGCAAGGGAGAAACAATTGACACATAACAATTAATCTTAGAAAATTTATGCAAAACCTAGACCTGGAAAAAATGAACACCTAAAAAAAGACCAACAACCTTAAATAGAGGAGAACCCCATATTCATTTTCAAATCTGGGATTGGGTCTTAACATTAAAAATTTCAAAACAAAATTTCAATTCTTTTAATATGATTCTAGCTAGAAAATTCCCTTTTCATGCTTGATATCCACATCCATTTTCAAGAAAAATCATAACTCTAACTACCTCTATAAAGAATGATGAAGATATGCAACAAACTCTTTGATCTCTTGACTATAAATTCTTTCACATGAGTTTTAAGGAGAACATTCATGGTAGAGGGTTGAACAAACTTTGTCTTTATGTGGAACTGCTTGAAGATGCCATAAACCACTTGCACAACTAGAAACTCCTAGATAGTTGCCCACCCTCTCATGCATGACATAAAACATCCTACTCTTGTAATGATTTCTTGGGAATATTATAGATCCATGGCCCTTTGAATTATATTCTTTGGAGTGACACACTTTGGATTTGTAAGCTTATAATTTCTCTCCCATGGAAGAACTTGGACAAGCAGAATAATGAAAAAATGAAAAAGACTCGGGTCAAATTCAACTTTTCACCTTTTGGATCCAACTTATTTTTCACATTTTGAATTTTACAAATTTGCTTTTTCCCATCTATCCTTTTATGGCTTCCCTCATATATTTTTATAAGCATAAAATGCATTATTTTCACCTTCAAGGTTACCATGCCTAATTTATAAACTTACCAAGTCAACATGCTTCCAGTGGTGAAAGCTCAACCAAATACCTTGCATAAGGTCCTTGAATATGATTTATATGCCTATGTGTCATTTACATGTCACATCTACTCACCAATATCTTTTGTTTACACTAACCTCAACATTACTTCTCTCCATATGTAATTGGACTTCTTGTTTATCTATAAATCACTTCATTGGATGTCACATTAGATTTAATTGGGCACTCACAAGTCTTAAAACTATCTAGGCCACTTCATCATATTTAATTTGGACATGTGTCACTTTTTTGTTGGTTGTGAGACTGTGAACAATCCATCTTGGCTCGTACCCTTGTATGTTTTATCCAAATAAATGTGTCATTGATCTTGATCCAAAAGATCAAACACCATTGGATATCTATAGGTCTTGTAATAAAATAGTGTTGGAAATATTGTCATTGATGTCAAAGGTCTAGCATTATTGGTGGTAAAGGCCCCATTGCATTTAATGTTGTTTGTAATAAATATATCTTGGCTAATATGAGTTAATATTTATTTAATATTAATAAATATATTTTTGGTTGGATATGAAACAAAAGAAGGGCCCATGGAGAAGTCAAAGAGCCATGGGGTAAAGACAAAAGAAGTTTAGGACGCATTTTCCCATGAAGAGTCATCCTGGGGAATACCAAGAGTCACCAAGTGAAGACAAAATATTAAGGGCACAATTTCTCATGAAGGGACACTTTGAGGAATATGAAAAGTCACCAAAGATAAGGACAAAAGTGGGGAGGACGTTTTTGATCATGAAGGATCACCACATGAATTTTCAAAGGCTTGAATACGAAGGGTCATACAAGTTTGGTGACATTTTCCATGAGGATTGAAGGGTCACAAAGGGGGAAGGCCAAAGGTCATTTGGAAAGCTATAAATAAAGGCTTGAGAAGCCATTTGTAATATGGAAGAAAGAGGTTGATTTGATATTGTATTATCTAGCTTAGAAGAGCAATTTTGAGAGTTGAATATGATTTGTATTTGTTATATCTAGTTTAGAAGAGCAAAGGTGAGAGAGAGGAAAGAGATTTTGTATTGAACTATCATTTGTTGATATAAAAACATTGAGAGATAGGTGTGTGGTATACACAAAGGGGTTGGTGCTCACGAATAATAGCTAGGTTGGTCCTCAACAAAGGGGTATGGTGCTCCTATGGGTTGGTGCTCACTAATAATAGCTGGGTTAGTGCTTGGCAAAGGGGTATGGTTCTCTTGCAAGTTTGGCTTGGGAATATTGTTTGGGTTGGTGCTCATTCATATACTTGAGATTGTTCTCCATGGTTTTTCCCACATTGGGTTTCCATGTTATATCTAGTGTCTCTCTATTTCTTGTTTGATGTTTATTGTTTGAGTTTTATTGCATATATTGAATGTTTGATTAAGTGAACTTGATTAAGGGAAAGTTTTATAAGATATATGATATACTAATTCACCCCCCCTCTCAGTATATTATATGCTTAATAAATAGTTCCACTTGGTAGCTTCATGGGGTCACTCTAGGATTTGTTGAAAAGTCTTAACCTAATACGCATCATAGATTAGATTTTGCACACTTGAATATATACCATCAATCTTTAGGAATGTGTTTGATCTTTAGTCTATGACCATGTATTGATGTTTCAACTATGATCTTGTGCCATTTGATTTTTTCATCCAATCAAACATGCATCATCAAATTTCAATATTTAAGATTGAGTGTGATTTTTTCCTTATAAATAGTCTCTATTGATTTGAGTGTCATCATGCTACGTGGTGGCACCTTATGATTATTGACCTTTGAATTTGTTTTTCTCATTGCTAGATCTTTGATAGGGTTTCCATAATTGTGAAACTTGTCACTATCTCACTCATCCCAAGTATTTGTTTAAAACATTGGGCTTTAATGCACCATCGATCAGTATCTACACGCTTTCAATATATACCATCGATCAATGGGAACCTACTCAGCTTTTAAATTATGCCCCATGAGCTCAACACTTATGTATTTTGGGAAAATTTATTTGGATCTTTTGGTCATTAGGCATTCTATATTTGACATTTATATATTTCACTAACTTGGTCTTCACAAAAATTCAAATTGTTTTGAACATTTTATCTACGACATTCCTATTTTCATATTTTAATTATTCTTGGCACTTTTGCTTTGGGATTTTCTTTAGGACTTTTTTTCTATGGTAATTTAGTCAGGATAATTATTTTAAACATTTTATCTAAAATAATTTCTCTAAATCATATGATCTCTTTTGGATTTTCCTTTGTGAAAAAATTTCTTCAAGATAATCTTTTTAGACATTTTGTCTAAAATAATTTCCTTGAAGTAAATAAATATTTACACTTTTATCAAAAGATTTGAACTTTATCAAAAATTTTAAATAGGAAAAATGGTTGAAGGAAATAACATTCATAATTCATAAATAAAATGCCTACAAGAATTCAAACTTTTATATTTTTGTCTTCATCGAGATAATTATTTCAGACATTTTGTTTGAAACAATTTCCCACAAGAAACTAAGCTTTGCATTTTTCTCTAAGAAATTGAACTTGACATTTTTTTTGAAAAAAATGACTTTTATCAAGATTTTTTTTGGGAAATTTTCTCAAAGGGCAAGTGCCCTTCATAATTTTAGTGTGGGAAAAATGCTTAAAGTAAATGGACCTACAGACTTCTTTCCATAGATAAAAAGTTTGGAACAAATAAGCCTTTGGCCTTTCCGTGAAACACTTTTTCCAAAACATTGAATTTCTTAAGAAAATTTGTGTGAAAAATTTTACCAATGGAAATAAGTCTTCAAACTTTTTTTCCAAGATAAAAATCCAAAAGACCTATTTCCATCAGGCAAAGTGTTCATGCAAAAAGTCTAAAAAAGTCTAATGGAAAGATACATACACCAAGTAAAGACAAAATTAATACTTATCCTTGGAGTGAACATTTGAAGATAGAAATTAGGATAAAGACTCAGGAATTCATACTTGACTCAGGATGGACTTAGGAATTTATACTTTATAAGGGCGGAATTATTTTAGTGTAATTTTGAGCACTAACAAAAACTACATAAAATATGGCTTGGTCCTTATGAGATAAATAAATATTTTAATAATATATTATTTAATTCATGAAAAATAGATTTGGTAATATTTTATATATTAATCAATCATCACCGTCTCAAAATGTATTACAAAACAATCTCAAAACATGACTTCATAAGTGAACAATTTTGGGTAATATAGATATCATTATGGGAGAGGTTGATCATTAAAATGGTGGAATAATATTTGAACTTATCACGCACATAATGAATCAATCTAAATAGATATATGATATTTTTTTGGATCATCTAATGCTAAGTCTCATATTAGGAGGTCTAGGATCTCTTTTGAACATGTTCACAATGTTCTATTTTGGGATACATATGTACCCTCAACATAACAAATCTATCTCAACATCCAACTACCAACACCCAACCCAACTCTAGATCCCTATCTATCTCAGGCTCTCATTTGATTTCTTGAGAGGATAGTTGTAGTCACTTCATTCTAAAAATACTTGTTTATCTATTGAGTGATCGTTGTTCCTCAGTATCTCAGTGGTAGAGTGGTTGGTTGATATTGATTGGTCATAGGTTCAAATCCTATCTGAGGAGAACCCATTTTCAGGGGGATAACTTGGTTCATAGTAGGGTTAACTACCTTTTATATGTTTTTTATACCTGAATAGAGCCATATGTTTGTCCATTTTTTTAATTTCATCTTAACTTTGCTTAGTATCCAGTTCTAATAATTTAATTGTGTAGCTATAAGTGGCACCCACAAATAAGTAATTGAAAGAGCTATTTTTAAATTTAAGAATTAGAGCTTACCCATAATTCCACCACTCGGATTCAAACCAAGATGCTCTAGCACTACTTCCTAAGAGTATCATGTCTACCAATTTTCATGGGTTTGCCTTAATATCATGTCCATATAGTCGTATTGAATGATCTTGGTTGGTTAATCACTATGCATATAATGCATACAACTTTAATTGAGGAAGAGAGGAATTTCATGGATATATATCTACCTATAATATGAAATGAACATGTTTCATGAGAATATAACCCCTCAAAACATCATGTTCAAGTAATAGATGAGTATTATAGATCATCCTTTATTACATATGATAAGGGATGAACATCATTTCTCAACCTTAAACATAAAACTAACTTGTTTGCTAGACAAGGACTAAATAAAAATTTTGATTGGAAAACTAGTTTTTTTTTAAGTCATAATTTAAATTTAAAAAAAAATAAAATCAACAATGAAAACCCTTAAATGTTATTGATGTTCTTGTTTGGAAAACTAGTTTATTTGTTTACCAAGTACTAAATAAAGAGATTTTATTAGAAAAATAGATTGTTGGCTAATCAAGGTAAAAGATTCCAAAATAGTTAAAACAAAACTAATAATTTTGTTGTTATTTTAATTGGACACCGAACCATATCCCATTATATGTTATGCACAATTAATATAGGTTATCTGCAAGTAGCTATGGGTTGTATAGTAGTTACTATAAGTTGTTTGCAAGAAAATACAAACTATATCTTATTTGATATAGGTTATTTTCAATCATATACAAGTATCATAGTTGATGCAACTTATATGTAAGTATATATGTGTTTTATCATAGTTGATACATGTTTTTCACAAGCACTAACAAGTTGTATAATATTTTATATAGGAAATTCAATAGTTACTACATGTTATATGCAGAAGTTACAAGTTTCTAGTAATTTATATAGGCTATAAGAATATGAGGCTATAAGAATATGATATAAGCTATATGTAGATATTAAAATATTCATGGATATATTTTTTATAACTTATGTAAAAATTCTATAGGCTATATATAGGTAATTTAGGATGAGGATATATGTTGTAAAAACATATAGTTGTGATGGGATATTTTTAAATTGTTTCAAGTATATATAAATTTGTTTCAAGTCTTACCTATAGTAACCTAATAATTCCTAATAGTTCCTCTTAGAAACAAAATACCACTACCTCACTTACCAACCATATAAAAACCCAACTATAGTCATTGAATAAATATTAACACAAGTACCTGGACCTTGTTAGATTAATAAAATACATGTATCTACATCTTTAATAATTTTAAGTATAATCAACACAAATCTTAGAGATCATAACCAATATTATTTCTTCTTCCCAAACACTCATCTAAAGAATACACCAACAAACTATTATTTCATATTTATCATGCATTCTTGTTGGCTACCTAATACATGATGTTTAAAGACTTGATAAATGAAGATAACAATTGGTTTCTATAATTATTTATAATTCATTTAAATCAACTATTCCAAATAAAATTAAAAATAAACAATCTTAGTTTTTGATATTACATAAAATTATTTAAACAAAGAAATATTATTTAGGTCTGACATCATCCTCCATAATTACTAAAAAGTTTCGTATACTAATCTAGACATCAACAATAGAACTAATAGAGTAGACAATACAAAACTAAATTAATTGGTAAACCAATTTCTAATAGGTAATGATATTATATTTTAATAGAGTAATCATGTTTTTCATACTAAAATCAAAAGATATGTCATTGTGATTTATTAAGTGTTGTTTCCTAGATATGGGCCCTATCTATGGTAAAGCCTTACCATTTTGGCATAATTTCACATCAATATTACTACTATGACCCACATCCAAATCATCCCTTCTCCTAATAAATATCATTTTTAATATGCCTTTCTCCACACATACCAACTTTTATAAAAGGACATTTCAGAATGAGTGATGTGATAATTATGGGAGGAATGAATTCACATGATGTTATGAATAAGAAAGGAATAATTTTGGGGTAGATATGTCTTGTAATAACTAGTTTATGCATGTGATAAATAATTTTAATGAATAATTGAATTATTAATAGTACCAATGAACATCACATCAGTAAATAAAAAAGTAAGCATTTCCAAAACTATAACTTTCATGTTCTAGTTTACAACCTAAAAATATTTATTTCATAAAAGAAACTACAAGTAGAATAAATGGGTGGAAACAAGATTTAAAGAGATCTAACAGACCTAAAAATGCTAATAAGAAGACAAGATATGGCTAACATTTTTATAAATGTAGGATGGATGATATATTTAAAGAAAGTGGTGGGATATGATGAGTAGGTAGACAAAGAATATTAAGAAAACTTTATGAATGATGCATTTACAATTAAATTTTTACATTGTATGATTAATGAAGAGTTATTACTAGGGGTGACCATCCTTCCAAGTAAATGGGTATGATCAGATGAAAATCAAATGTTGTAGCATCAAAAAATTAATTTTGCATTGAATAATTTTATTATTCTAACTAAGACACACTTTGATCTTTACTACATTTGTTGTGGATGGAAGTTTTTATCTTTATCATAAAATACCTAACTTATGAGGGGAGGAACTATGTGCTCTATTTAGTCCATTTCAAACTCCTCAATCACCTAAGACATAATAGGTAGGTCAATGTGCCAATGTGCAAAATTTTATCTTGAATTTATTGAGAATAATGGTATAAAAATAGAGGTCATTTACAAGTGTTATAAAGAGGTAATCTCAAAGAATTAGATGTAGTGTATTAAACTAGTAGAACTATAAGACCACTACAATTTTACACATTGAGAGTGAAGGATCATTTAATGAGGTCAAGGAATATAAAGAATATGACACCCAAACTATTGTTAAAATTGGAGAAGATAATTCCACCTCATTTATCTCAAGTTTTAGATCCTTCAAATAAATGGAACATTAGGGTTATGAAATTGAGGAAGTATAAGGAGAGTAATAAAAAAAATGTAAGAGAAACACATTGATAAGGAAGAGGTGATAGAGAAAAAGGAAACCCATATTATTTAAAACAAAGAAGAAAATTAGGAGTTTCTAGCTCTACCCTAAGAGATATTGAGTCACTTATGGCATAAATAAGGGCACTAAAGAACTAAGATAATTGGTTAGATGCATTGTAATGTGTGTTAAGGGTGATGATTTTAAATATTAAATTATCCATATAAACACATGTATTAATGGAACCACCACTAGTAGAAACATATCTTGTATCATACCAAGTCCTTATATTAGAATGGTGAGAACCAAAATTTATATAGATACTGAGGAACTTACTCTAGTTTCTTTTAATATTGATATGGTTTCCATTGACTCTTAAATTTATAAAAATCTTATATTAGAATTTATAGCATGGGAAAACCAAAAAATAACATGGTTTTATCTAATGAAACTATTGAGATAAATTTGGAAACTATTTCCACCCTAATTGACAAACTGAGTTAGGATGAACTATTTGAAAAAAGAGATGCTAAGATTTAAACCCTACATGTCAAATGGTATAACTAGTACAATCAAATAATAGAAGAGAATAATATAATGAGGGGAAAAATTAAAATATGTAAAGAAAATATTATAATACAAATAAAAATAAATTTATAAGTTAAGGAGAAAATTGGAATAATTGAGCCAACTAACTTTCTAGATAATAGAGTGAAAACTACTTGTACAGGTTTATTTCTTCTACCTCAAAGAGTAGTGGATAAAATTAAAATTAATGTGGATATATTATAATATTTATAAAATAGTAAGTGATAATAAAACATTATTTAATGTCTACAAAAATAGCACCCCTAAAATCTAAAACCAAAATTTCGAGTTTTATCTTCATGATTATGATGCAATTTTTTATTTAGGATGGAATGTAGATCTATATGCGAAGATTTTAATATATAGATATTTTTCTTCATATATTTTAAATTAAGACAAAATAGGTAAGTAAATATATAAATATCATGAAAATTATAATAATTTAAAGCTAATTATAAATGGGGAATCCTCTAGATTAGCTAATATAGTATAAGACTAGACCACCCTAATGTCATAATTAGATATGGCCATGCATTTTATAATAAACCATGTTCAATACACAAAGTAATATATAACACATTTATATCAAATTGGTATAAAATATTTTAGTTATTGCATAAAAATATGGAATTAACTTACCCTTGAGTTTTTAAGGAAATAACCTTTCTCTAAGTATAACATCATAGTATCACTCTAAAGATTATATAATTATATTGATGAAACAAGGAGATAAAAGACTCATAGGTTGACATTATAACATTCCATCCTCCTCCATTATAGGTTCTCATCCCTAATTATCCAAGTAATAAAAAATTATATTAGTCTATAGAAACTAGGAGATGGGATTTTTTTAGAATAATAAGCGATTATACTTAAGAAAAGAATATGGTTCATTTTAACCCTTTGATTTTTGTGAGATATGTGCCCAATACATGATGAGATACAATGAGATGTAATTTTACTAAGGATAATAAATTGGTTAAGTTAGGTTCATGTGATAAACTAATAAAATAAAACATAATGACCTTATAAAATCCCTTTGGATATCCCTTCAATCAACCCATAACCATATTAAAATTTCTTATTGTAGCCCTTTTTGATATATAGTACTAGATAAATATGTTGTAAATATATTTGGTTTTTTATCTCAAAAATGTATATTTAATGAAAAATATTTTATCAATTATCAGAATTGATATTTTATCTACATTACTTATATATTACATGAATATCTTAAGTAAAAATTATGAATTAGGGTAGGTACCCTTATAAACTAAATAACATGGTTGGATTACTCATTGGCCTACCAAGTTAACTAGGAAATCTAACCCAAATAAATAGTGTAAGATAAACCATACTAGGTAATATAACATGTATATATATATATATAATAGTCAAGTTACTTGTAGCGATTGGAAGTAAGCTATATCATGTGGGATTAAACTTTGTGTTGTAATTAGGATGACTAGTTTATAGTTTGAAGAGGATTTCCTCATTGATTTGAGTAGTGAGGAGGATACTATAATAAATGAAAATGATAATTCAATGTTAGAATGCCCTATCCTCATTATTTATCCATTGGTTTATACCTCTAATACTAATGCAATGATGAAATAAATAGTTTTCCTTCAACATCCTAATGTTTGTTGTTTTTTAGTTATTAAATATATTATAATGATGTAAAGGTTATTTTCCTAATTTATGTTAAGTCCATAAGATATTTCATTAAAAAAATTATCTAAAAAATATAATAAGAACCTACCCTCTCTATTGAAATATTAGGCAATATGGCATAGTTTATCAAGTAAAAATTAAGAAAACCTAAGATAGAGTCAGTAGAAAACTGAGAATCCTATTCTAAAAACTTTGTAAATTTTTTATAAAAATATTCTCATTGATAAAAGTTTTTTTAATGAAATATAAATGCTTTTAAGTAATTATCTATAATAAGATGAAAGGATGATAACACAACTCCAATAGAGGAATTTCACACTCAATAGGAATAATGGTAAAGATATAATTTGTTAGTCTAGATCATATTTTGCACTGCGTGTATCCATTATTAATTATCTAATTATACTTTATGACCTTTACTATTTTTTTTTATTTTGTACATAAGCACTTTTTTATTTTTGAAAGTTCAATTCAATATAGTGTGAGGAAGCTTCCAAGTTAGCCTTATATTTATTCTCTTGTTATTTAATTTCCATGTGAGTGAGTTAATTCATTCCTAAAACTATGATACTTTGTTTTATGCAAGTTTGTTTCCCTATATGCAACCCTTAAACACCTCAATCCTAAAAAGATATTAGTTTCACATATACAATGTTGAAACCTTTCCATGTACACACTTTAGGTTGAAAATTAATGAAATTAGGAGTACAAATAAATCAAATAGATACCCCTAGGGTTGTAGGTTAGGGTTTCTATCTAAATTTTAACTAATGGGTTGATTATGCTCATCACCAAAATATATAATTTATAGGTGGCATTATCTAAGCACTAGATGTTGAAATCTCTTAGTCTTAGTCACTTTATTAGAGTGTTTTATCTTTTCTAAGTATTTTTAAATCATACATATGGAACCCCTCCTATTTATATTTCACATATTATAATTTATAATAGATACTTAATAAATATTATTAATAGTTGACCACCTTACTATAATTTATATCACTATTTCTATGTATTCGATTTATATTTGACTCATATCTCTCATTATTATGCTTCTTAGATTTCTAATTTGTGAATTTTATGGTAAATATTGACATCGTTGGGTTAATAATTTCTATCATCCCATCAATGAACAACCCCTATGTATGGCATCACCAACTAGAATAGTGTCTTAAGTTTTATGTTTGAAGTTTTGGACATCAAATTATTAAGTCCAATGCACTATAGATGCATAAAACAAATGTATATCCTCAAAAATCCCCTTTCATAGGGCCTATCTCGTGTGAGTCATAATATATCAATAATTTATAGTATAATACAAAACTTCCCTAGATCGTCAGACATTTGTCGCATCCAAAGATGATATTACTGGCAAGTATTTTCTACATATATTAAGACACGGATGTAATTCTCTAGACCAAGATATGAAAAGATATCAAAGACATTATTTCAATTTTTGCTCCTAAATGTTTCTTTTTTTTTCAAGTATGTTGGTTTCCCGCTAATCCCCTAGCTTTATAAGGTCATTTACTTTTTTAATGCATAACTGGCCTTAATTATTTCATAATTTATGTTAATGATTATAATTAAGTTATCATAGTTAAAACATGTGAACTAGATAATTCTAAGGAAAAAATACTTTTATTATCTTCACCCATTTCATGTTGTGAAATTCCACAACAAAAAAACCAACAAGTATAGGTGGAAAAGTTAGGAAAGGCAACATAATCACATACTTGATCTTATGTGTAATATGAAGGTTTATAGTTCCTTATAACCAAATTGAATAACTCTTGTAATTTAATATTTGGAATTATATGACCAATCTCTACAATATATTTTTTATTCTATATCAACTATTAATTAAGACACCTTCACATCCAAATCATATTCATCAAATTAGTGATGGATTTAAATGGTTATGTTATCCTACAAGAAATTTTAGTGTAAGCATTGATTTAGTGATTACTCATTTTACTGATTCCATTTTTGTACATCTAAAATTTGTCTTATATTTAATTTTTCTACTTCAATTTTATGTCTTATTATCATTTAATTATTATTTATATATTTTTTACCCTAGTTATAGTTTTGCACAAAAAATTATTAAACTATTTCAATGAATAGATCTAATGATTTGGTTGTGAAAAAAGAAAATTTATATCTACCTAAGTAACCAAGTTTCAGTAATAAGATAAAGTAATAAAAAAATAGTTATACAAAGTAAGTACAAAATAATAAGGAATGATAACACCTTAATAATGTTATGGGATTTTAAAAGTTTGGATTTAGAAAGATGATTTTTAGGTTTATTTTGCACTATTTTGAGCTCTAATTTGAACCATGGATCATCATGGATAGTTCATGTGGCATGTATAGGTTCACTTAGATAGATTCATGAAGGTGAGATTAATGCTACTAGGTTTATCTATTTTCTACCAAATATAACTTATGTAGGGTTACAAGGATTGATTTTCCTATCATTGGTTTTCATTATATTTTATAACCTTCATATACCTTTGATTTAATGATTTTTAAGGTATAATGTGCTAAATTTATGATTCCTTATCTTTGACCTAGCTTTGTATAGACACCCAAAATATGATGCCCTAATGTTGTCACCAATATATGATCATATAATCCTTTTTAGCTATAAATAATGTACCCTATTATAAAAAAACTCTAACATCATCACACTAATTAATTAAATACCACCATGACCCCATTTAAACCCACTAATGTCCCCCATGATTAATTAATTAATTATTGTTAATAAATAAATTAAATTAGTTAACACATTTAATTAATAAAATAAATAAATAAATAATGCTAATTATCTACACCCATACTCCACTCCATATCATCTCTTAGTACACTATTTATTTGAGACATAAACTTATCTAAGCACATCCTAATCAATAAGTTAACTTTCTATCCAAATGAAAACAAATTAGTTGAATCCTCCATCATTCTATCTCTAAAACTAAATAGCTTATTTAAATCCTCCACCAAGAGGAAATAAATTAGTAAAATCCATTTATCTTATACAAAATGGAAACAAATTAGTTAACTAACTGATTGAATCTCCTCCAGCTTTGAAGTTTCCAATCTGATTAAACAATCTTAATTGTCCATCCTCCCATCTAAAAATATATAATTCCAACATTCTATAATTCATTATAGATAATGTATCATATAATAAAAAAATACATATGCCCATTGGCAACATGTGACCAAAATATTTCATGAGTCTTGAGAAACCACAAATCCATCAATCATAAGAAAATACATATCAATAAAGAATATCTTCCCTCTCTTGGTAGGTGAAGGTAATTGTTTATTTATTGATTTTTATTCAATAAGAGGTCATTTTAGATTTATATTAGGAAATTGATATTCATTATTATTTATTTTCAATATTTAAATATTACCATGCAAATTTTTAGCATCAAACTTTAAATTGTATTTCAAACAATTTCTCTTTAAAACATAGACCTACAGGGCTATAGACATATAGGTCTACATTCTTTATGCTTAAGGCCTGGAAATGATGTAGGTTTGATCCCACCCTAATATGATATTCACATGGATCCTCATCCTTCAAATTTATTCATATCATCTTATGATATCATGGTATCTATATGACCTTGACAAAAAAAGACAAGCCTTTGGAAACATGCTTTACAAGCATATTCAAACATAGTCTTCAAAACCAAGATCATGCATGCTACTTGAAGAATATACATTGTCACATCTTGATTTATCTATAAGATTAATAATCTATTTGATCCATGGATTATCATGGTTGATTAGTTGATTAATTATTATTTTGTTAAGATTTATATCATATGCTGATAAAGGGATAATTATGTGATTCTTAATTTTAATGATTATTATTTAAGTGAGTGAATTCGTATATGCTGATTAAGGAATATTTTTAATGATGTCTCCAAGTTGACCAAGTATGTTGATGAGGTTTCATGTCTGCTAGAACGATAATGACAAAGTGTGCTTCAATGTTCTTACATAGCTCTTCAATGTTTAATTTAGATAGGTAGTTTGTGGATGTTATTGATGGAATTTTAATTTTACAAAGACCATATGGGGTTTTATGAGTGCTTATGGAAGTGAAAGTAATTCATCACAATAGTCATATGAATGTTTAGGTTCAAGTAGTCATCTTGGTAGATAAGGTTGAGTAAGCAGTTTGATGACATCACATTTCACAAGTGTGAAGGTTTCAAGATTATTTTTATACATGGATTGACTAAAATATTAAGGTGATCATGTGGTTTAAATTTCAGTTTTGGACATTGAGTGTAACAAAATTTATAATAGTGCAAAGTTGGACTCTCAAATAGAGTTCACTAAGTTTCTATACTTAGCCAAATTTGTAGACAAAGATCTATGGTGAGAGTTTAATTGGGAGAAAAAAATATATTTTTGAGAATTAAATATGACATATGGATATATAATAGTGATCAAGTGATCTTATAGATAGAGATCAATGGTGGACATTAATTCATAAGGTTAAAGGTACTTAAGATTACACGTGCTAATGAAATGTGTCTCAATCAAGATGATTTTATAGTAAATAACATGTTGGTGTTTGTATAGATGGAGATAAATATTTTGGTCTGATTCAAATAGTGAATTATCATAAGTCATGTGGGACTACCAAGGGGTGCAAGAGCAGGGACTAACAATAATGTGCTCAAAAAGCACATGAGGGTACCAAGTGTCTTAATCATGGAAGCATAGATCAATGATCAATGGTGAGAATTAGAGACTTCAAATTAGGAGTCTCATAATGATATAAATATATTTAAATTATTATAGATTTCATGGAGCATAATATGGAGACACATGTCTATAATATTTGCATTTAACAATGACCGTTGGCATTTGAATTTAACAAAGGAAAAACCCATCTATAGTATTTTACAAATATATTTTTATCTAGGACAAATTTGTTGATAGAGTAAAAATAAAATTTGAAGAGGAATTCAAGGATCATTCAATAATTTTTTTTAATAATGTTTTAATGTTTGTATAATTTTATTTATTGATATCCAACATTGATTGTGTGTTTGACCATGTTCTATAAGTGACCATAAAAGGATATTTGAGTTGTTCTTGATAGTATTTTGATGTATCAAGATGAACTATCTATTGGAGACTATTATAAAATCCATGAGGACCATATTTATGGATATTTTAGAATTTAAAAACCCATATTTAGTATGAGTAAAGGCTTAGAATTTGACTTTGTTTATTAGATACATGGTAGTTTGAGTGACCATCTTGCAGAGGTAAGTTGAAGATGTTTTGAGAAAAGTTGAGGAAGAAAATGAGTATGGAGATGTTATATAAGTATAAAATATTGATGATAAGGTATTTAATATCATGATATTCCCATTATAAATTATTAAGAGTAAAAATAGCTTGACTTTATTTTGACTATATATGACTAGTATGAGTGGTCATTCTGAGAGAGTTTATTTGAGTGTTTAGAGCCTGTGTTGAAGTGTCCAAGGCACATGGAAGTGTTTTATAGGTATTAAGGGTTTCACACATGTGATTTAGTCATATGGATATGTGAAAAATGTTTGATTAATTACTTTAGAATTTTGAGATTGTATTTTCTATGTATAAAGGACTAAAGAGTAAGGAAACCTATTTTGTAGGTTTAAGGATTGAGTTGGTGTTCCAAGTGGCATGGACCCATGAGGGAGTGATAAAGTGTATATTTAAGAAATTTTTTATATGTTATAATAATTTATTTAAGCTAAATGTGGTCCAAGTTGTTGCAAGAGTAATGTGTGGATGTCAAGGCCTAATTATTTTAGGTCTCATTAAGGCCTAATGGAGGATTTAAGTCGTAAGGACTATGCATGACCTATAAAGTGGAATTTTTCATCCATTTAATGTGTGTGAAAACTTATTCAAAGTGTAATACAAGTATGTTAAGCATATTGGCTGACTAAGATGGGTTATATGAGTGTATGGTATAAATATTAGGCATACTTGGCCTATTTATATGTGTTAGTTGAGCATAATATAGAAACGAAGGAAAAAGATTAGAGGGACAATGCTTAGTGTATGGACTAAAGTATAGAGTATATTGATGATGATTGAATAAGATAGAGGTATCTAAAATGGGTGTTTGTTTGCATTGATTGTATGAGCAAGTTTGAGTGTGTGTGTTGAGTTGATAAAGTGTGTAGATGGGTAAAAGATTTGTGAAGGCTGTGAGAACCATATGGATGTCATAAGATGAAGCTCAGAGTATCGATTGCATGTATGAACTTGTGATCATAATTATAACATTGAATTTATATGTTTTATGCATGAAAATAAGAAAAGGTGTGTAGATTGAACTAAAATGTTGTTTTGGATGCCTTGCTTATATGTGAAGGTTTGAATGAGTGAAGAGGATTGAAGGAAACTATTTTTCAAGGTTTATACATCAAATTTAGAAGAAATTAGAGTTATAGAGTTATTCATTTCATAGATATTGTGTTGGTGCTCAACATCTTAGGCAAGTTGGTGCTTCTCAACTTTAGGGGTTGTTGTTCCTTGTGAAGTGGGTGCTTCACTAAATTCTCATGTTTGTAATCATCTTATAGGACAAGTAGTCCATGTGTTTTTAGGATTGAGACTGGGTTTTCTTCCCTAAAAGGGTTTCCCACATATATATTGATTTATCTTGCTTATATTTCATGTTCATTTTTATGAGTGGGTTATTTGTGTCTTTATTACTTATAGTGTATGACCAAGGGTTTGAAAGATTTATATTGAATATTTTAAATATCTTGATTTACTAAATCACCCCCTAGTGATTATACCTATAGAAATTGGTATCAAAGTAGGACCTTTTATACAAGTTTAATCCCTTGAAGGTAATCTTAGGTATGATGACAAGTTCTCAAGGTTTCTCTATTAATAAAGATTCATTATTTAATGGATCCAAGTATGATTTATAGAATGAAATAATTAATACCTACATCATGTACTTGGGTTTTAAAAAGTCATAATATATTTTGGATGGTTATTCCATGCCACCTACTCCTAAAACCAGTGATATAGATAATAAGCTAAGTTAGAATAATTCCAAAGATATGAATGGTATCATTTATGGTCTTTAAGATGTTAGGTTGACCATGGTAATCTATTGCAAGTCTACCAAGGAGATTTGGGATAAATTTCTACTCATTTATGAAGGATATTCAAAATTCAAGTTGGCCAAACTACAAACCTACCAAAGTTAATTTGAAAGTCTCAAAATGAAGGAAGAGGATATTGTGGCTTCCTATCTTATAAGAGTTGATGAGGTAGTGAACATGATCAAAGGCAGGTGAGAGGTTATTGAAGAAGGCAATGTAGTGAAAAAGGTATTAAGGTCTCTCACTTTAAAATTTGATTCAAAAGTTTATGTTATAGAATAAATTCATGATCTCACCAATGTGAAGATGGATGAGTTGCATGAAATTATGTTTTCCTATGAAATTAGAGTTAATGAGGACAAACCACCAAAGAAAGAAGTATCTTATAATGCAAAAAGAACATAAATAATATGTTACAAGATAAGAAGGTAAAGGATGATGATAATTTTGATATTTATGATGATGAACTAATAGATTTATTAACAAGAAAACTAAAAATAGGTTTAGGAAAGTTTAAGGGTAAAATTCCCTTCAAATGTTTCAATTGTGAGAGATAGGTCAATTTTCCAACAATTTTCCTCATAAGCATAAGGGACATGATAATGAAGAACCTAAAGAAAATCATGATAATGAAAATAAGAAAATAAGGTCTAATAAGAACAAAAGTAATTTAAAAAGGTATAATGGCCAAAAGAAGTTTTACAAAGACACGAGTAGTCTCTACACCAAGGGATATTACAACTCATCTAATGATAATGATGGTAGTGATTCTAAGAATGATCATGAAGATGATGGTCATGTTGAAGATGAATATCTCTTCATGGTTGAATAAGGTAGTTTATATTATTAAGAATAATCTCATGGATTGGATGTGGTTTAGGTTATACAAATGATGAAGATAAGTTAATTTGTGAATTTGAATTTATGAATGCCCTTGAAGATTTGAAGATTAAGAATAAGAAAACCTAGAACTTGAAGTCTTATAAAAATGACTATGAGGTGAAATTTAGTGTGTTTAAGGAAAGAATATATGGAGACTTCAAAGAGTATAAAAATTTAGTCAAGCTTCTTAATGATCAATTAGAGACTGTGAATGCAAACATGAAGTCCAAATAATTTGAATGATAAAGGTATGTAACTAAGATTGGTTTTTTAAGATATGAGTTTAAAAATAATTCAATTCAATTAAATTCATTTCCAAAGTTTGAAAAGGGATCAATTAATCTAGATAACATTTAGAGTAGTTAAAAATATGAAAGTGATATAACTAGTATTGGATACATAGAAGAACAAAATAATACTACTCATGATGACTTAAAAGCTTTTGTGAAAAACAATAATCAGACATTAAAGATCAATAATCAGTCAAGAAATTAAGTTACTAATAGAAGGAAGACAAATCAAATTATACAACCAAATGCATGAGGTATGCAAACTTTAATGGTTACTACTACACTTGTAATCAGTTTAGTCATAAGGATAGAGAATGTAGAAGACTTTAGATGAATGATTTTTCTTGGAAATATGAATGGAATCATTAATCAAGTGTCATGAGTCAAAGTGAGTTATATAATTGTCATGACATAGGACACATTGCAAGATTTTTTCTTAACAAGGTAAGACAAGCTGAGTTTCCATCAAGAATAGTGGTTTTATATAATTATATAAGAATTTATCACATTGATAAGTTATACAAACAAAGGACATCAAATAATAATAAGTCATTTTAGGCTCCTAGAGTGCAAGGTAGAGGGCAAGTTAAAATATGAAAAACAAAAGTGGAAATTATATGCCATGATCAGTCTATAGGTCCAAGTGGAGTATTTACCATGGTAGAAGATGATACATAGGTTGAAGAGTTCCAAGGGTACTCATTATATTCTCATGTTAATGATAAAGAGATAATTCTTAGTAAAGATAACAAGGTAGTTGAAACTCATCCTAAGGTATTTGTAAACTTAAGTAAATAAGATGATGTTATTGATCAAGTTTACTATAAATAATATAAATTGACAATGTCAAGTGTTGATACTTTGAAATGTGAGACTAATACTTCAAGTGAAAATGTAATCCAAGAATCTTTATTTTCTCCATGTATTATCAACACCATCCTAGAAGAAAAGGAAAGTGATAAAGAAGATAAAAAAGTTGATTTATTCAAGAAAAAGAAAAAGAAGAAGTTCAAGTTGTCCAATAAGGAGAGAGAATATGAGGTGTTATGGGAAACTCCTAGTTTCACATTGTTCAAGGACATTACAAGTTAGGGGTGTCTTAGCCTTCAAGGAGACACTTGTCAACAAAAGGAAGCATAGGGAATGCTATTTGAGTTTATGATGATATTACATGATAATAAATGTCATGAGAAGATATGATTGGTTAAGGGAAAAATTTGTTTTATGTAAAAAATCTAAATTATTGTAATGGAATGATTCAAAATATATATTCAAGGACAATGATCCTAAATTCAAATTTTTTGTCAATCTTTGATGGATGGTCTTGTTGGTCAATATGGTGAATAATATAGTTGTGTATGAAAGGTTTGAAAGTAGGGAATAGAGGTTTCCACGTGTCTAATCAAATATGGTTAGTTGTCAAAATGTTCTATTTACATAGAAAGGCATGTTGATCTTATTCTATTATGCTCGAGGTGTGTTCAAGGTTTTTGGTTCTAAAGACAAAAACTTGTCAATTTTTTTGATTTAATTAATTGATCAAATATTGAAAGATTGAAGAAAAATTTGATATGGAGGATGAGGATGATGTGTTTTCATATTTTTGGTATCATGAAGGGCCTAGAGTTCTTTATATGACAAGTTGTGTATGTCATAGATTTGATAGTGTCTTAAAGATAAGATAGTTCCATGAGAGTGCTTTGAAAAGGTTCTAAACCATGATGGATTGTAGAGGATAAAGGTCAATTGATTTCAGATAAATATGATATTTATTCATGTCTAATCCAATTGTTTAATTTGATCTAATGAATATATGAGGTCTATTGGTGGATTCATAAGGATATTGACTGTGTGTGGACAATGTTTGAAAAAGTTATTTTTTTTAATACCCAAAGGATAGCTATTGAAGATGTCATAGAGCAAGGATTTAAGGGGAGATAAATAGTTTGAATGGCTTGGAGATATGTGCATAAGGTGAAGGAAAAAATATGTGAGATTCCTCAATCATGGTGGTGAGATGAATATGTTTTCTAAAGTTGTTATTTCAGGCATATTTGTATGATGACTTGATCAAACCAAGTCATGTGTTTTTGAAAATGTATTGAATCTTCATGCATAAATAAATGGGGAGATCTGTAAATGGTAAAATCCTAGGATTAGAGGACTATGTAATATAACTTGAGATAAAAGGTATGAAGTTAGTTATGTTGATTCAACTTTGGAAATGGATTGAAGATGTTCAAAAGGGTGCCTAATCTCAAAAGATATTTATGATCAAAGAAGAGTGTAGTCATGGAGCATGTTTAAGAAGATCAAGATAAGAAGGTATATGCATAATGTCAGGGGGAGCTTATATCATCTCTCAGAGGTGGTCCATTCCTATTATTGGTCATTGAAAGTATTTACAAGTCCATAGGATTAGAAGTTGAGCCCACTTGGTCATTATGTCATAGGGGGAGAAAGTGATTGAAGAGAGAGATAGAGATTGAGCATAAGATTTGTATTGGTGTTTGACATTAATTTAAAATGGGGAAATTTTTGGATGTTTTTAAATGATGTCTCCAAGGTGACAAAGATGTTGATGAGGTGGCATATGTGCTCAAATGATAATGATAAAGTGTAATTATATGTTCTTGCATAGTTGTTCAGTGTTTTATTTGGATAGGCAGATGATGGATGTTATTGATGGTATGGTCATTTTGAATAGACCCTATGGGATGTTATGAGTTCTTATATTGTTTATGTAAGTGAAAATAATTCATTAGAGTAGTCATATGAGTGTCTAAGTTCAAATATTCATATTCACAAATAAGGCTAAGTAAGCAGTTTGATGACATTATATTTCACACATGTGAAGGTTTCATGATTGTTTTCTTGCATGAATGAAATAACCTATGAGATTTGATCATTTGTTTAAAATTTTAGGTCTATAAATTGATCATTGTAAAATTTATAATAGTGCAAAGTTGGCCTCTCAGGCAAAGTTCACTAAGTTTCTATACTTAGCCAAATTTGTAGACAAAGATCTATGGTGAGAATTTAATTGGTCGGTAAAGATCTACTAGTGAGATTCTAATATAATATGTGGAGATATAATGTAAAGTGAGTGATAATGTAGATAGAGATCAACGACATGCGTTAAGTCATTAACCGAAAGGTTTATGAGATTGCACATGCTAGTTACATGTGTCTCAATCATGATGATTTGATAGAAGAAAAATAGAATGAGTCTATTCATATGTATGGATATTTAAGGTGCAATTAGATTAAAATAGTAAATTCTAAGAAGGAACATAGGACTAATAAGTGGTACAAGAGTGAGGATTGATAATAATGTGCTCAGAAGGCACGTGAGGGTGCCAAGTGTCTTAATCATAGAAGCATAGGTCAATGATCAATGGTGAATTTTAAAGAGTTAAATTTATGAGGCTCATAAGGATATAGATGGAGTGTAATTTATTTATATTTTAGGGAGAATGAGATCAAGACACTTTTTTTCAATATTTGCATTTACTAGTGACTATTGGTATTTGAATTTAACAAAGGAAAACCCAATCTATAGTATTTTATGAATATATTTTGATCTAGGATGAAAATGTTGATATATTTTAAATAAAATTTGAAGAATAATTCTAGGTAAATCCATAACAAATCTTTATAAGGATTGAATGTTTGTATAATTTTAGTTATTGAGATCTAAATTTGATTTTATGTTTGACCATGTTTTGTAAATGACCAAAGAAAGATATTTAAGTTGTTATTGATAGTATTTTGATGTTTCAAGATGAATTATCTATTATCGAGTGTTATATACTCCATGAAGACCATGTTTATTTATTTTTTAGGTTTTACCAATCCATATTTAGTTTGAATAAAGGCTTAGAAGTTGACTATTTTTATTGAATACACTGGCAGTTTGAGTGACCATCTTGCAGAGGTATGTTGAATATGTTTTGAGTAGATTTGAGGAAGAAAATGAGTATGGATATTTCATATAAGTCTAAAATATTTATTATAAGGTATTGGTTGTGATGATATGCCCCTGATCAGTTATGGAGAGTCAAAATAACTTGAATATATTTTGACTATATATGACTAGTCTGAGTGGTCATTTAAAGAGAGTTGATTTGAGTGATTAGAGCATGTGTTGAAGTGTACAAGGAACATGGAATTTTTAAAAATTTACTTAAGTTTTCACCCATGTGATATAATCATATGGATATGAGAAAAATGTTTGAGTAGTTTCTTCATAAGTTTGAGACTATATTTTTTGTGTATAAAGGCTTGAAGATCAAGGAGACCTAATTGGTTGGTTCAAGTATTGAGTAGGTTTTATAGATGGAA